>JAKCPI010013713.1:0-16359 GCA_023213315.1 Euborellia annulipes
AAATTTTACATCTTGAGATTATACTACGACCGTATATCGACGGAAACTAAATATATATCTCAAACAAAAAATCTGGTGGGATAAGCAAAAGAATAAAACTTTAGATTAGATTAAGGTATGAGAAAGTTTCTGCTGTGTGCAACAGTCACACCAGATTTTTTTCATTATGTTTTATATTATTTACTTCTACTTTCTCGGAAGAAAGTAGGAAATTTAAGGCGAAACAGTAGCGATACATGTTTTTCCCGATAAGATGGCGTTGTGTGTCATTAAAAGTATGCCCAAAAAATCAAGTAATTCAAAAATTTGCCAAGAGATGTCAGAATGGTAGCTAATAATATTTAATGTTGAATTTATTTTTTTTTATAATTATTCACTTTTTCTCATTCACACTCACAATCTCATCACACATTTACACTGTCTTTTCGGCAACTTAGGCCATATAAGACATTTACGATAACTCGTTATTGAATAAATATACATATATAGGGTCCAGGCATTCTTTATTTAAGCCATCTGGTATCCAATTGGCTTAAATAAAATCATCGGACTGCCTGGGGTCCGAACTCCGCGACGTTTGGTATACGAGGTTAGCACGCTAACCTCTACACCACGCCCCGAGGGCAATACATTTAGTTGATTTCATTGATCTTTTAACAATAAATACTTTATAAATGTTATTATAGACCTATATTATGTATCTTTTATAAAAGCATAAAAATATATAATATTAGGGTCCGACCGAAACAAGATTTTCAGCCGAAACTGAAACTGAAACCGAATATTCGGCTCGATCTTAGTTTCGGCCGAAACCGTAACGAAACCGAAATCCTGTATTTCCTATAAAAAAATTATTATTATTTTAACCTTTTTTTTTTTTTTTTTTTTTTTTGAAATTTTTTCCCCTCCCTTGAAAATCATTTTTACCTTTTTTTTTAGGGAGACTAAATTTTTTTCGCAGCACCTTTTTCCCCTTTTCCGCTTTTGCAAATCATTTGACCTTTTTTTTGCATGCAAGTCTCATCCCATTCTCTTCAAACTCAGGTTTCGGCCGGCCGAAAGGTTCGGGCTACTTTTTGGCTTGAAACCGAAACTAGGGCCGAAACCAGGATTTTGGCCGAAACTGGCTGAAACCGTAACCGGAAACCGAATATTCGGTCGGTTCCTAATAAACATAGGGCCAGATATGGGCTAATACTATATCGGCTGTTATACTAGCCTGCACTCTATTGCAAGAATGCTGAACTAATTTGATAGTTGATTTTTAAATAAATCATCTAAGCTTATTTTAAAAATTTCTTAATTAATATGTGATTAACAATAACAATAAATTCATTTTTAAATTAAAAACAAATTAAGATTATTGAGGCAGATTGTTTTTTTGTATTTGCTTGATAACAAAAAATTAATTACGATAATTTTTTAATAAGTCATTAAAAAAATTATAGCTCGATGTCCCAATAATCTCTTATGAATTTAATTCATTTAAAAAAAAAACACATTGAAAACTTATAATAGTCTAGTTTTTTTTTTTTTAAGTACGTTTAGACGTCGCTCCTGAACCCCCTTAATTCAGTAAATTATTAAAAAAAAAAAAAACTTACTTTACTAATCAACTGATCAGCGTATCGATTTTCAAAACAAGCAAAAAAAAAATCAACCGTTTGTCTGTCAATAATCATTAAATTCCAATAAAAATTTTTTCTTGTTGGAATAATTAAAATTACTTAATTTAGAGGCCACAGAGGGGCGAGGCAAAAAAACAAATAAGAGAAGCAAGCACTTAATGAGGAAGAAAGATAAAGGAATGTATTAATGCATTATGGCATGTAATTATAGATAATAATCAATCGAGAGAGAGATTATGAATAAATCTAAAAAAAAAAAATAAATAAATAAATATTACGAATATATTTAAATTTAATAAATATTAATGTATTATAAAAGTGACAGCAGCTGTTTGTAATCTTTGATTAGGGACTTATCATGGGAATTGTTAGTAATGGTGTAATTAGCATCAACCGGATAATAAATTGCTAATTTTGCGGGATTTAGAAGACATTCTTAATTAAATCAATTTTAATTTACGTCATTGATATATTCATTATTAGAACATGGCGGCTCGCTGGTGTAGATGGCTTCTACAAAGAAGATCCCCCAGTACAATGGTTAACTGTTAATGTTAAGATAGACTGTAATCTAAATTTATAATTTAATCTATATACTGTATAAAAACCGGGTAACTCCTCAGACGGTCGGGTCGACCATGAGTATGTCGAAATATAAAAAATTGTATTCAATTATGTAATTATGAAAAGTTTAATAATAAAGACTTTTATTATTATTATTATTATTATCAAGAGTCGCGGGAGCGACTCGTCGCCGAGCATGTGAAAAGCAAAAGAAAGCAAAGAAACTCTTAATACTACCATTTAGTTGATATTGCAATAGATGTCAATGGCCCATTGCATTTAGATGGACGAGTCGTCCCTAGACTATATTATCAAGAATGATTTTAAATCCTTAATAAAAGATAGGGACGGAAAAAATTTTTTTGAGAAACTTTTCTCTTTTCTGGGCGAATATCTCAAAAAGTTTTTAAGATATCGGAGCCAAATTTTTTTTATATTAAACTAGAATAAATAAGGATTATTTTGAGCACGAATTCAAAAAAATTCCAGTGCCAAACAGAATGGCAGAGGCTCAAAGTTGAGATTTTGCCGATTTCGGAAGGTCAAAAGTTAGTCTCTTATTTTTCCTTTTTCTTTTTTTTTCATTCTTTTCTTCAATTTTCAAATTTTTAGACAAAGCTACAGGTTTCCCTGCTGGACCGATTTGGATGAAATTTAAAATACAAATAGATACTATCAAAAACCCGATACCTTTGATATAAAATTTCATTTTGGATCAAAAGTGACTTTTTGAGAGGTATTCAAAATTTCAAATTTGTCCTATCTTTAACATGGCGAAAAGACAATTCTAACTATTTTGCTCCCTGATGACGTCATCTAGGAACATATATATTATTATTAGTAATTTTCATCCCTAATGGAACAAAAATTTTTTAGGATAGATCCATTCAGATAGAAATAGATTAACGTGATAAGAGGGAGTGCTACCAACATAACAAAAATAAAAAAGCTAAAATTTTATAAAATTTGGTGAAATCCTATGTTTATCGTTTCGAATGAATACCAAACGAAATATTTACAATCTACCAACATAACAAAAATAAAAAACCTAAAATTTTATAAAATTTGGTGAAATCCTATGTTTATCGCTTCGAATGGATACCAAACGATGTATTTACATTCTACCAACATAACAAAAATAAAAAACCTAAAATTTTATAAAATTTGGGGAATTCCTATGTTTATCGTTTCGAATGAATACCAAACGAAGTATTTACAATCTACCAACATAACAAAAATAAAAAACCTAAAATTTTATAAAATTTGGTAAAATCCTATGTTTATCGTTTCGAATGGATACCAAACGATGTATTTACATTCTACCAACATAACAAAAATAAAAAACCTAAAATTTTATAAAATTTGGTAAAATCCTATGTTTATCGTTTCGAATGGATACCAAACGATGTATTTACATTCTACCAACATAACAAAAATAAAAAACCTAAAATTTTATAAAATTTGGTAAAATCCTATGTTTATCGTTTCGAATGGATACCAAACGATGTATTTACATTCTACCAACATAACAAAAATAAAAAACCTTAAATTTTATAAAATTTGGTGAAATCCTATGTTTATCGTTTCGAATGGATACCAAACGATGTATTTATTTTTTACTGTTTGGAATGCATATTAAAAGATCTATTCATGGGATAACTTAATATTTAATAAACAAAAATTAATAAATAATATTTTCATGTAATATTTCACAAAAAGAAGTGAAATCTCAGCCAAAAACATCGGAGATGCAAAGGGCGCCTCGCATTATTTTTGCCTAGCGTCGAGGTGAAATCAAAAATGCGCCTCGCTTTTCTGATTTATATAAAAGCGAGGATATATGAAACAAATAAAATTCTGTAGGGGTTTTATTTAAGTGAAAATATTTCCTCGCTTTTATATAAATCAGAAAAGCGAGGCGCATTTTTTTGATTTCACCTCGACGCTAGGCAAAAATAATGCGAGGCGCCCCTTTTTGCATCTCCGATGTTTTTGGCTGAGATTATATTATTACAAAGAAGATCCGTGTTCAAATCC
This sequence comes from Euborellia annulipes, assembly GCA_023213315.1. Taxonomy (NCBI): domain Eukaryota; kingdom Metazoa; phylum Arthropoda; class Insecta; order Dermaptera; family Anisolabididae; genus Euborellia; species Euborellia annulipes. Next base: position 4,230 of record JAKCPI010013713.1, read on the forward strand.
TGGGAGTTCAGGATTTTTCCTAAAATAAAAATATTTATTTAATGTAAACAAATCCTCTAGTAGCCACTGGATTGAAATATTGGATCTCACCACAATAGCCCCCTGGCAGCTCTACAAGGAGTGGTAGTTGCTGAGATATCCCGTCCTGTGAAAGAGGCGTAAAGAAGGTTCCCTTTCGACCGTTGGTTCCCAATGAAACATTTTGTAAATTAAAATTAAATATACAAATTAAACACTAGGTTATTTGTTTCAAAGGTTTTATTAATTAAAAAATTAACACTTGATACTTATTTCGACATTCTGAATTAAAAAGAATGTAATCATTTCTGATGATGACAAGGAATTGTCGAAATACGTATCAAATTAATAAAACCTTTGAAACAAATAACCTAGAGTTTAATTTGTATATTTAATTTTAATTTAAGGTTCCCTCTCAGTGATGCATTCTTCGAAAGAAGTATGTGTTGAGGGAGTCCCTCAAGAAGAACATCCTCTCTAGCATAGAAGAGGTTGGATAAAATGATTAGTTCACTAGCTAGAAATTAACGCAGGAGGAATGTATGAATAAATGAATTATATTTATTGTGCTTTGAGGCGATTTGCCTCTTAGAGCATTAATATTACAATTTTATATATATAGACTGTATTTACAATAGGAGGAGAAGGAGCTAGAGATAGGAAATAATGTATTAATAACTTCACGGGGTGCCGGTAGATGGCTACGGCCAGAGGCCAATTGGGTTTCAGGTGTGTGTAAAAGTACCTCGGGTAAATAAACGGGGATCCCGATAGAAATTTCAAATAATAATAATAATTAGAATTATGTATGGGTAGGCCTATTGCTTTGGTATTGTTACTTTCTCTTACCTATGTATATATGGTAATATATATATAGAAAGTATTGGATTCATGTTCAAAAATTCGATGTCGAGATTTTGGTGGATCTTCACGTTTTGAGGTCCCCTGAATCCAAAAAAAGTGGTTTTCGCGACATGGTCTGTCTGTGTGTCTGTGTGTGTGTGTGTGTGTTCAGAATTTTAAGCATGAAGGAATTGAGCTATGAGGCTGAAATTTTATATTTAAGTTAAACACCCCCTGGGACCGGAAAAATAAGCTTTTAATCAAAATCGACCAAAGAGTACTAGTACTTTACTGATGTACTTTTTCAGTTTTTTTCGATTTTCTCAAAATTCCGCTCTAACGATTTTGATTAAAATTCAAAAATCAATTATTTTTTAGATGCACTTTCAAATCAATATTACTCGTTTTGCCCTCAAAATTGTTTGAAGCACACTTTACTCTTGTGCTTCATAGGAAAGATAGGAGAAATGGTTGCCATGGTTACAAAATATAAATATTTTCCCATACTTATAAATTTGACATCTTAAATTCTAATATATTGGCGGAAACTAAATATATGTCGACACAAAAAATCTGGTGTGACAAGCACAGAACACAACTTTCGATTACCGAAGGTAAGAGAAAGTTATTGTTGTGTGACTCACACCAGATTTTTATGTACGCTGTTTTTCTATCATTCTTATTTATTTGTATTTCTTTTTACACGTCATCCAATTTATACTCGGAGTACAAATTGGAGGATCCGTGGTTCAACTCTCACATCATTATTTTTTCGGGTATATGATTCAATAAATATTTAATTATATAAATTTCCTTTTCGCGGCTCACATACGCGATATATATACCCACACAGCACAAATATTGCAGCAATGTTGCAGAAACATTGCGAATCTTGGCAACATTGAGCGATGCAATATTGTTGTTTGAGCTGCAATATTGCATCATTGTTGCCGCAATATTGTCAACATTGAGCAAGATTGCAATATTCCGTGCTATGTGGGTAATATCTTTTAAAATATATAAAAATTAAAAAAATTAAAATTTCCAAAATAATATTAATATAAATATTAAAAAATAAATTAAAAAATTAAAATTTTAAATTAAAAAAAAAAATAATATTAACCCCCTCTATCTTAATTATTAAATATAATTTCTTATTTATCTTAAATAATTGTTCCTTTGCACCATTAACCATGAAATAAAAAAATCTGTTGCAACTGGTCGCACAGCACACAACTTTCTCTTACCTTTGGTAACAAAATATCTCAAGAATGAAAAGAGTTACGAGGTTGAAATTTTTATATTTAAGTTAGGTACTCCCCCTAAGACTTAATATGTACTAGTACTTTATTGATATACTTTTTTCAGTTTTTTTTTTTTTTTTTTTTTTTTTGATTTTCTCAAAATTCGCTCCAACGATTTTGTACTTTATAGAAAAGATGGGATGGTAACAGAATCAGTGAACAGCTCTATTTTATCTGAGATGAAAACACGATCAGACAGCCAGGAATTATATATGAAATTAAAAAAAAAAAAGATTGCTCTTTACGAAATACATTACTGTTCTATTTCCCCCCCCCCACTCTTTTGTTGTTGTTGTTGTCGTTTTCTCATTCTTTGTTCCTTCTTAATGGTTTAGAGTAGAGTGGGTAAGACCAGCGGCCACTACCATAACATATTCATCTAGAAGCACGAGTAACACTCAAGCCAAGAGCGCAAATCTGTCTGTCTGTCTGTCTATCCAACGAGATGACTTGCTGCTGCTGCTACTACTAAAATAGCCAAATTACTCTGGCTGTCCATTTGCAGTTCGATATTTCTACTTAGAATCAAAACAAGAAAAAAAAAAATAATAATAGCTTTAAGATGGTCAAAAAAAATATATAAAATCTGTTGTAACTGGTCGCACTGCACTCTGGTATTTGAAAGTTGTGTCCTGTGCTTGCCACACCAGATTGTGTCGAGATATATTTGTTGGAGAGATACAAAATGTAAAATTCATAAACATTTATATTTTGTTACCATCTTTCCTATGAGGTACAAGAGTAAAGTGTGCTTCAAAATATTTCAAGGGCAAGATGAGAATATACATTTCAACTAAAAAATAATTGATTTTTGAATTTTAATCAAAATCGTTTAATGCGAACTTTGAGAAAATAGGAAAAAAATGCAAAAAGTAACGTCAGGGAAAGATTTTTTTCCCTTCTGCTTTATTTCAAACAATTTTCGACGTTTCCAGCCGATATTCCAGCCTTCATCAGGACAATGTGCTGTTTGCCTTGAACTTAAAGGGGCTCTTGGCGTATTGTTGGTGCGAACATTTTTTGGATGTCATGACTTCTAGTTCAATAGTGAAGGCTGGAATATCGCCCGAAACGGGAAAATTTTTTTTTTCTTTATTGTATTGGCTGCCTTTATATCCTCACTGGCCTTTATATAAACATTCAACCATTGCCCCTAACAACAGTAAAGTTCTAGTACCCTTTGGCCGATTTTGTTCAAAAGCTTCGTGTCAGGTCCCAGGGGGGTATTTAACTTAAATCTCAAATTTCAACCTCCTAGCTCTTTTCCTTGTTGAGATATGTATGTCTTTGGCATAGTCTTCCGAAACGACTCTGCGGGTTTGTTAGAAAATAATAGCTACCATTTTTTTTCTTTAGATTGTAGGTTATAACAGTCTTATGACTAGAGAGAGGAAAACAATTCTTTCGACTTATCAATTTTGAGACTTTTCCAGATTTATTTAGATATCTTCATAAGAAGGCAGAAATGAGAGATCCAGCTAAGGTTATTTCTTTATTCATTTAATTCACACAGCTGAGGTTTCTGTTCCGTGTTTGAACCATCCTCAAAGTTGGCGAAAAGTCATTATGAAAGTATCATAGTGGATTTTATACATGACACTTTCATAATGACTTTCCGCCAGGTCTGAGGATGGTTCAAACACGGAACCGAAACGTCAGCTGTGTGAATTAAATGAATAAAGAAATAACCTTAGGTGGATCTCTCATTTCTGCCTTCTATTAATAAAACATCTCAGCTATAAACAAGGGCGGATACAAGGGGGGGGGGGGGTAAAGGGGGTAATTACCCCCGGAGATTCGAGAAAAATACCTTTTTTTCGCAAAAAACTGTATTTTTTTAATGTAAAATTTTTAAAATTAATACTTAAAAATTTGATGTGTATTTATATGCTGACAAACAAGTACAGAATGCGCCTTTAAATTACCGAAATTAAAAAAAAATAGTGTGGTGTGCGACGAGTCACACCAGATTACCCCCCCCCGAGAAACACCTCTGGATCCGCCCTTGGCTATAAATTGGTTTTGTTAGATATCTTCACTGATTTCACAAAAATAAACGTTTTTTTGAGATTTTCAAAAACGACTTTTGCGACTTTTTTGCCTTTCGGAGACTATTTTTGGAAAAGTGACTTTTAGTTAGTTGTGAGCAGTTACACCAGATTTTTACTTTTGTACTAATTAAATTAAATTTTTTTTATTTATTTATTTATATTCTAAAGAACTCAGCCATATTTCGGTTATCAGAATATAAGCTCTCTATTTCTTTTAATAATAAAAAACGAATCGACTTTAAAGGCGATTTTTTTTTCCGAAAATAAGAGACTTTTTTTTCCTTTCTCTACTTATGACAATATCCTTGTCACTTTTAATTTCAAAATGAGTGTATTGTTAATAAAAGAAGGATATTCCTAGAAATATGGACACAAAGTAAAAGTATCGATTACGAAGGCGGTGGATTGGAGTGCATTGAGAGTACAATCGAGGAGGCCGTTATTAAAGAGAGGGGGGGGGGACAAGTAAGTAACTCTGGACCCGCCCTGATTAAAATCATATAATTTAATAATTATTAGAATATAAGAATGACTATTAGTAGTTATAAAAACCTTTCATTTCTTTCTTTTTTTTCGGGGCACATTAGAGAGAACCAGTTATTTATTTATTTATTTATTATTAAAGCAATAAAAATAATACATTATATATTTTGAAATATTGTACTGTATATAAGAATATAAACTCTTTAGAGAGAGATCTTTAATGTGATATCCCCACCCACCAGATTTTTTGGTTAATTACTACTCAGGTCGTGTTCAAATTTCATTTCTTTGCTATTTCAGCACATTCCCTTGAATTTTAATATTTTTCTAATAAAAAATCTGGTGTGACTGGTCGCACAGAACACAACTTTCGATTACCGAAGGCGCTTGTCCCGCCAGATTTTTTGTGTCGGCATATATTTAGTTTCCGACAGTCCAATTTCAAGATGTATAATTTATAAACATGGGAAAATATTTATATTTTGTTACCATGGCAACCATTTCTCCTATCTTCCCTATGAAGTACAAGAGTAAAGTGGTCTTCAGAAGATTTCAATGGCAAAATGAGAATATATATTTTAAAGAGCATCTAAAAAATAATTGATTTTTGAATTTTAATTAAAATTGCCCCCGGGTTTGGCGTAGTAGGTAGCGGGCCTACCTCCTATACCAAACGTCGCGGGTTCGTACCCAGGCAGTCCGATGATTTTATTTAAGCCATTTGGATACCAGATGGCTTAAAGGAAATGCCTCAACCCCAAATTGATTTATTAATTACAACGGTTATCGTCAAAGTCTTATATGGCCTAAGTTGCCGAAAAGACTGCATGAATGTGTGTGTGAATGTGAGTGTGAATGAGAAAAAAAATTAAAATTGTTTGAGCGAAATCGAAAAAAAAAAAAACTTAAAAATTACATCTGTAAAGTACTAGAACTTTTTGGCCAATTTTGTTCAAAAGATTCAAGTAGGAGCCGACCGAATATTCGGTTTCGGCCAGTTTCGGCCAAAAATCCTGGTTTCGGTCCAAAAAGTAGCCGAAACTTTCGGCCGGCCGAAACCTGAGTCTGAAAAGATGGGCTGAGACTCGCATGCAAAAAAAAAAACGGACAAATGTTTGCACTTGAGGGGAAAAAAAAATTTTAGTCTCCCTAAAAAAAAAGGTAAAATGATTTTCTCGGGAGGGGAAAAAATTTTCCGCAGGGGCGGAAAAAATTTCAAAAAAAAAAAAAAAAAAAGGTAAAATGATATGAATTTTATAGGAAATTCAAGTTTTGGTTTCGGCCGAAACTAAGATTGAGGCCGAATATTCGGTTTCGGTTGAAAATCTTGTTTCGGTCGGACCCTAGATTCAAGTGACTTCCCAGGGGGGTGTCTTACTTAAATATAAAATTTCAACTTCCTATAGGAAGTATAGCTCTTTTCGTTCTTGATATATTTTGTTCACAGACAGACTATGTCACAAAAACCACTTTTTTTGGATTCAAGCGACCTCAAAACGTGTATATCCATCAACATCTTAACTTCAAATTTTTAACTTGAATCCAATACTTTCTCTCTATATATATTAACATATATATAGAGGTAAGAGAAAGTAAAAATTTCACTCAACTCGCGTTGTGAGGGGGGATTTGAAAGATTGAGAAGTTACAGTGCTGGACAATATAAGTCCCACCCATGCGTTTTTACTTGTGATTATTTCATTGTATTTATAAAAGAAAATGAAAATTTTTATTGAAAATTTTCTAGGTTTGAATCATGAAAGTTTCCATTAAAAATATATATATTTTTTTAAAAATAATGAAATAATCACAAGTAGAAAAAGCATGGGTGGGACTATATTGTCCCTCACTGTACAAATAGGCATATTCTTATCAGTTATACCTGGTAGCCTCTCCTTTTTAGGGGTTTTAATATTCTTTTCTCGAAAAATATCTACTCCAAAACGATTATGCAGTGTTAATAATAAATAAAAATAAATAAATAAACATGGCGTCTTTTAAACTCAATTAATTACAAAGTAATTAAAGGTGTGTTGAAATGAATTTTTGTCATACTTTTTTTTATTTTTTTTATTCCCGCCATAATTACCACCTTTTATGAGATTAGATTAATTATTTATTTATTTATTTTTCCATAAGAAATGTGTCTGTCCTCAATTTCTTTTTATTTTTCCCCCCCCCTCCAAGGCGTGAGTCATTCTCTATCTTTGATACAATAAAAAAAAAAAAGAAATCTAATATTAACAGGAAATTCAATCTTTTTTTTTTGTAATGTCCCTCAACCTTGTTTTTATTCGCCCCCCCCTCTGCTCCCAGGCCATTTGTTTAGGGGGGGGGGGGGGGGGAGAGAGGAATTTCACCCCTTTATTAAGCTCTGTCTTATAAATTATTACCTAGTCTACCAACACTGTGTAAATTCCCTTTTTCATTATATACTGCACGTCAAATAAAACGTAACTCTTTGTTACTTCTTAAGAAGACTATCTTTTTTTTTTTTTTTTTTTTTTTTTTTTTTTTTTTTTTTAAATATTAAAAACATTCACACTTTTTTCTCATTCACACTCACACTCACACTTTCAATTTCACACAGTCTTTTCGGCAACTTAGGCCATATAAGACTTTAAACGATATCCGTTAATGATTATTATTATACATATTGGGGTCCAGGCATTTTTTATTTAAGTCATTTGGTATCCAAATGCCTTAAATAAAATTATCGGACTGCCTGGGATCCGGACCCGCGACGTTCGGTATAAGAAGGTAAGACACGCTACCAGCTACTCCAAGCCCCGTGGGCAAGACTATCTTAATGATACTGTTATTTAATAAACATTTAAACTGAAATATCTTATCCATTTCTTAGTAGAATTTAACACAAATCCATATCATTTTAATAAATAATTACAATTTAAATGAAATAAAGACAAAAAAATGTCGAAATTGTTTTATTAACGAAATTTTTAAAAATTTTAAAATTATCTTTCCATTTCAGTTTTCTCTGTTCTATTTTATTGGAATTTTTTTATAAAAACGAAATTTTGAATTAATATCCAACAAAACAATCGAGATTTTGTTGATTTGTCCCTCAATTTGAAAATCAACATTTTTGTTTTTATTTTATTTAAATTAATAGGAGAATTAAATTCACAAGGTTTTCTGTTTCAATAATATATTAATTTGATATTAACACTTTATACATATTTCGACACCATATGTGTCATCTTCAGAAGCGAATTACATACTGAATGGATTAGAATCACTTTTCCACTGAGGTAGCCAGAGTGGCTGAAGGTGGGGGGTAGCTTCTTGAGGCACTGACTGTTGAACCATAGATGGTTTCGGATAAGGGCGGATAAAGGGGGGGGGGGTAAAGGGAAAAACGAAAATTCGAAAAAAATATTTTTTTCGAAAAAAATTTATTTTTAATGTAAAATTTAAAAAATTAATACTTAAAAATTTGATGTGTATATATCTAGAAACAAGTAAGAATGGTTAAATAGAAATTAAAAAAAAATAGGGTGGGACGAGCACAGACGAGAAACACTCTGGGCTCCTGCGATTCTTCTTTTATTCAGTAGTTGGTTGTAGATAACGGTTAATTTGGCTGTCTCGCCGAATTAATTAATTTTAAACTGGTAACCGTTGGCTCTAGTTGCAACATTTCACCTAGAGCCAACGGTTTCCAGTTTAAAATTAATAAATTAGGTAATTATTTATTTAAAATGATATGGATTTGTGTTAAATTTACTTAGAGAATATGTCATGTTTAATAAATTACAGACTAGATTATCGCTCAGGGGCCCACGTCTTGTGGGTACGTGGATGGCGACCACGAGCTGCCCGAGCTGGGACAGGCAGTCCTTCAGTTCTTTGTATGTCTGTCTCTTCCTTCCTCTTTTCAACCGGAGGAGATCCCAGGTTCGATTCCCGGGGGGCGTTTGGCCCACCAACAAATATAACACAAATTTGTTCAAGTCCAGAAAAATGCATCAGTAAAGTGCGAATGCTCTTGAGCCGATTTGATTGAAATCCCGCAGGATGGCTATGAAATGGGCGGCGCGCCGCTCCTACACCCTCTTACGTATAAAATTTGAATATTGAGAGATTTTTCGTTTTTGAGTAATTCCCTTTAACCCACATTTTTTGATATTTCACTCGGAATTCATTAAATTTATTGTGAAAAAAATCTTAAATTCCCAGAAGATCAATTCCTGTTAAAATATCAAAACATTTACTCAAATTTCCCTGAAAAGGATTTTATTCTTTATAAATGCCTGGTTTTATTTGTCATTAAGGTTGTTCGGACATTAAAGCACTTTATCTGATTAAAAGCTAATTTTTTAATATGTTATTAATCACTATCAAATACGTATAAAATAAAATTTTGAAGCAGATCTGACCCAGGGTTATCGTGTAATTAATTTTTTAAAAAATTGAAATTTAACATGTAGCCTATGGGGAATAACGACGAAACGCACACATATCGAATTATATAGCCGCCTCTGCATTAGATACAAAAACAAAAAAACTTATACATTTTATTAATTCACTTCCGAGGAATACGTTAAAAATAAAATCAAAAGTTTCTGCCGAAGGCTTTTAAAGATATTTTAACAAGAAAGTCAAAAAAATTCTCCAAAATGACAGCCGCCAATATTTAAAAATAAGGAAGAATTGAGAGTGAGACCAGTCCGGCAACGCCGCATAACATAATTGTCTTTTCTCGCTGTCAGTTACATTTTTTTTTTCAATTTTACGATATTTTTTTCTCGTAAATCGTCCATTGTGTTTAAACTGATTTGCATTAAACATTGTAATATATTAAATAAAATAAAATTGAAGGCTTTTAAGATTTAAAATAGATAACTGATGAATGCAATGTTGCCAGTTCTATATTACGTGAAATACTGCTCAAGTCAAAAGTCATTCATTTATTATTTTTGGTAATTAAATTATTAACTTAATCCAATTATAAACTATGATAGGTCACGACTAAATTATAATAAGGGATTTTGGCATTCAAATTTTTAATTTTATTTAAAAAAAAAAATTAGATTCTATCATGACTTACGATGTACTATCCGAACAACCTTAAAAGAGAGGATTTCCCTTTGAATTTAATTCAATTTCATAATAAATTTAATGAATTTCAAATATCAAAAAATGTGGGATAAGCGAAATAACTCAAAAACGACAAATCTCTCGATACTCAAATTTTTAACTTAATCTAAGTAACCATGTCGGAGGAATTTCAATAAACTCAGCCAAAGAGTACTAGTACTTGATGTACTTCCAAATTTCACATTCGAGAGCAAGGTTCAGTTTCTCTGGTCTAAAGAGAGATGCAAAGATAAATAGAAGAACATAAAAGGGTCGGAGCCAAAGGGGCGGAGCCTAGCTACATAGAAGGCCGTTACATCATGCACTGATATGATTGCATACAACGCGAACGAACGAGTTCCGTTTTTTTTTTTTATATGAACTGCATGTCACCAAAGTCCCATTTATCATCTGATATGAATGAATCGGTGATAAATGAAATCTTTATTTTCTTTTTTTTTCCCTCCTTTGAACTCGTTCCAAGAATTTTGTATTTAAAACAATTGCAAATGAATATGTCAAATTTAGTGAGAGAGAATTTTGTCTAAAAGAGAGGAGAGAATTTATTGGAGCAAATTTTTTTTTTTTTTTTTTTGGTTGCCCAACAGGCTCAAAGGCATTGTATGCAGATGAGATGCGGCTCCCGGATCAACTAGCAACTGCCTCCGGGAAAGGACGAGGAACTCAATAAAAATAAAACAACAAAGAGTCAACAAAAAAAAAAGCTGGCGCACAGCACACAACTTTCTCTTACCCTTCGGTAGAGAAAGTTGTGCACTGTGCTGGTCACACCAGATTTTTTGTGTCGAGATATATTTAGTTTCCCATAGCACCTTAGTTTCAAACTTGCATTTTAAATGTTGACTGCTTGAAATAAACTATGGTTATTTTTCAAAATTTTAATCTCATATTTGAACATTTTATACACAATAGAGAATCCTAAATAAATACGAAATTTTATAAGAATTGGAAAACATATTTTTAAATGTCTAAAATGTTAAGGGGAACCCCTTTTGAATCGTGATTAAAAATGATCGAGGGGGGATCCACACGCCCGCAGCAGGGACACACACAGTAGATCGAAAATGATCAGAAGAAGTGTGTGTCCCTGGTGTGGAGGTGTATACCCCTATGGGTCCCTCAAGTTTCACTATGCAGACCTGCTGCAGGCGTGTGGATCCCTCGATCATTTTTAATCATTTTTACTCGGCAATTTTTAAGACAAAACTTCCGACGGCTAATTTAGTTGTCTAAATAATAATAATATAATAAATAATATCAATATTTTTTCGGCACTTGTGGCACCAACTGTACTTGCAAATAAAATTAAAATATTGAGTAAAATTATAATATAAAAATTTTGGGCTAAAAATTACGTTAAATGGAAATATTCCAAAACAGTTTATGCTGCTAGCGTTTTTATAAAATATTAAGAAAATAAGGGGGGGCTCGCTGGTGTAGTGAGCTAGGGTGTCGGCTTCTACAAAGAAGATCCCTGTTCAAACCCTGGGCGTGCGGGATTTTTCATTAAATAAAAATATTTATTTAATGTAAACAAATCCTCAAGCAAGCCCTGGATTGGAATATAGGATCTTACCACAATAGCCTCCAGGCAACTCTACGAGGAGAGGGAGTTGCTGTGACATCCCGTCCTGTGGAAGGGACGTAAAGAAGGTTCCCTCTCAGTGATGCATTCTTCGAAAGGAGTCGCCGGTGCTGAGGGAGTCCCTCCTCAAACCAGGACATCCTCAATAGCATAGAAGAGGTTGGATATAAGGAGCCGGTTGAAACCAGAAATAAGGATTAGTTCACCAGCTAGAGACGAAAGTAGGAGGAGGAGTTAGAGATAGGAAATGATGTAACTTCACGGGGCGCCGGTAGATGGCTACGGCCAGAGGCCGGTTGGGTTTGAGGTGTGTGTCTTCGTGCACGAAAGCACCTCGGGTAAATAAACGGGGATCCCGATAGGAATTTCAAATAATAATTAAGAAAATAAGCGGAGTGTCGGCTAGGAAACTCAAAAATACGACGGTGCTTCAATCTAGCGGTGGTTAAATAATTTTTTGCAATATTTTTCTTAATAATTTAAAAAAACTTTTAAATTTCAAAAAACCAGTATATAGATTTTAAAAATGGAAATTGCGAATTTTAGTTGGGAGTCACTAAAAAAAGGCATTTACAGTAGAAATAGGCACTAACTCCCAGAATAGAGCAGAATTTATTCAGAATTTCATTTTATATTAACTTGTTTAAAACTTACTTAAACAAATGCAGTTAATTATTTCCTGCCAAGTATTCATTATTGCATCATTCGCCCGCCCAACAACAACA
>JAKCPI010013714.1:0-13193 GCA_023213315.1 Euborellia annulipes
GCAAATTAGTCTGTGTGTGTGTGTGTGTCTGTGTGTGTGTGTGAGGACACTTGACTATGAAGGAAATGAGCTAGGAGATTGAAATTTTATATTTAAGTTAGGCTCCTTCCGAACTCGTGTTAATAAGCTTTTAAACAAAATCGGCCATAAAGTAGGCTACTAGTACTTTACTGATGTACTTTTTCAGTTTTGATCGATTTTCTCAAAATTCGCTCCAAGGATTTTTTAGATGCTCTTTAAAATGTATATTCTCATTTTGCCGTTGAAATCTTCTGAAGACCACTTTACCCTTTTTCTTCATAGGAAAGATAGGAGAAATGGTTGCCATGGTAACAGAATTTAAATTTATTTAGGTATCAGTTAGATATCAACTTGTCTTTTTTTAATTTTATTTACATTATTATAAAGGCCCTCAATGACCATATATACATTATTTTGTTTTATTTTCGAAGTTAGTAAATTATGTCGGTTGTAGTCGACGGTGTGTCTTCTATTCCGCATTCAATCAACGCAGGTGTTCCCCAGGGTTCTGTCCTCTCTCCCACCCTATTCCTTATGTACATTAACGATCTCATGGGAGTAACCTCCAACCCAATTCATTGCTTTGCTGATGACAGTACCCTGCACTCAGTCAGGACTGGTGAAACCTCATCCACTGGTCGTCTGGGGGCTGTGTCGTTGATAAATGATGATCTTGGTCTCTTGGAGGAATGGGGAAACCTTAATCAAGTAAAATTCAATTCCCAAAAAACCCAATGTTGTTTAATTTCTAGACAAAAAAATAGGATTTGCCCTCCCCTTATTTACAGCAATAATAGTCTCGAGTTCAAAGATTCATTTTCTGTTCTGGGAGTGACAGTTACATCTGATCTCTCCTGGAGCAACCACATCTCTTCTGTGGTTAAATCTACCGCAAGGAAATTGGGTTTCCTATTCAAAACGAAGCGTTACTTTTCCTCCCAACAACTCCTAATCCTCTATAAAGCCCAAATTCGGCCGTATCTTGAATATTGTTCCCACCTTTGGCGAGGGGCGTCGAAAGACGCTCTCTCCTCCTTGGAAGCCATACAGAGGCGTGCAATTAGATTGATAGGTGATTCTACCCTTACTGCTTCCCTACAGTCACTAGATCATAGAAGAAGAGTATCTTCACTATCTCTCTTCTACAGGTATTACCATGGTCAATGCTCTGGCGAATTAAAATCAATTATCCCACCCAATGCAACATATTCACGGAACACAAGAGAGGCATCGTCCCAGCATCCCTATGCTGTTCAGATCACGACTAACAGAACAAATCAATTTCATTCTTCCTTTGTCCCCATGACCTCCCGTGATTGGAACAAGCTCCCTGCGTCTATCTTTCCCAAAACCTACAATCTTCAGACTTTCAAGTCTAACCTCAACAGGCATCTTCTCAGTTCCCGCAGTTGAGTTTCCCCTTTATGCTTCTCCTTTTGTTTTTATTTTCTTCCTGGCTGCATGTGACTATTGGTCATTATAGGTCTTCGGACCTTATGCACCCATTCCAAAAAAAAAAAAAAAAAAAAAAAAATGTTATCTAATACTATCAATTCTTCATTCTTTATTTTTAACTTAAGTCAAATATATTTACCTAAAAAGCCTATCACTTCCATCTTTTAATTTTCAGAGCAGAGATGCTTGAAAGAATTTGTTGATGACAATTTGTCAGTTTCAATATTAGGAATTTTTTCAAAATAGAAAAATGTAGCCAGAAGAATATAGTTTTGGCTAAAATTAATATAAATTTAATAATTTTTGCGCAGTACTGGCCAGGGTTTCTTTTCTTTACTTTGCCAAGAAATTTGTCGGAGTTCTTCCTAAACGAATACATACCCTGGTATTTTATTTTATTCACTAGAGAAACTCTTCATGGGCGATAAATTAAAACAGGCAACAGTAATATTACTGGCTAATCGGTGGAACCGACTTGGAAATGGATTAATCAACGAACTAACTTCAGTACAGTGAGCGCCACAATTAAGTCCCCACCAGATAGCTAGAACCTTAAGTATATGGTGAAATAATTTTAAAATTGAAAAGGTAAAATAAAATTATACAGTATATAGCAGATTGTACGTTTTGCCTTTTCGGTCATTAAAATTATTTCACTATACACCATATACTATACCATATACTAAAGAATCTAGCTATCAGGAGGGGACTTAATTGTGGCGCTCAATGTGCATACAAAAAACGAATTGGTTCTAAAATTGTATTACTTTTCAATGAATAAAACGTAAGCAATATATTCAAATTTATGTAGTCTAATTATTAAAAATTAAAAAAAAAAAAAATAAATAAAATAAATAGGTTTTAATTTTTCTTTAAGTTAAAATTCTAGTTAAAAATTTAAAATTTTTATGAGAATTTTTCCAGACTAATTATGGCCGGATAATGTGGGGTATTGTTGCATGGAATGTACCAATTTTTCCTGATTGTTCGCCAATCGCCTAAAAATTATTTTTAAAAACTTCGATCTCTAGTTGCAAGGATGATGTAAGGAGGGAGAAGAGATGAGGCAGGACGAGCCATAATTTCCCTTAATTTGAAATTAATTTTTGATAAATCAGAAAGGGATACACACTTATTAATCATTATTAATGCCCGACTGGATTAGTATAATTTATTAAGCATAAAAATATATTTATTACAAGCCGCGATGTCCTTAAATCAAATTCCAATGTTGTTTGTGTATAACTCTATCATACTTGAAATGTTTTTTTATGTAATTTATAAGCATCTATTGGAAGTTGACATAAAAGCCCTATTAAATTTAATGATTCATTAAATATTAATATATTAAATAGTTTCTAAGAGGAAATACATAATGTACTTTGTAAGTTTATTTTGCATTTTTATAGCATTTGAAGATTAAAAAAAAAGCTTCCTTATTAATATTAATTCATAATTTATTTTTCTATAAATATAATTAATTTTTTAGTATCTGACTGATTAATTTTTTTTTTTTAGAAAGTTCCAAATTTTATGAATTTCTTTAATTTCATTAAGGCGACATTCTACCCACTCCCAATTGGGTGTGGTAGTAATTATCTTCGCAAATCAGATTGACAATTGAAATTTAAATATAATGAAATAAATATATGCCAAGTTAACTATTCTTCAATATTATTTATTCATTATAACTAGTAATAATTTGAAATTCGATCAAAATAATTTAAATAAAAAAGAAAATTTCCTAAATAATAGAATATTTCAATTAACCCTCAGACTATTGATGTTTTATTTTTTATTTTTTTTTTTTCTGAAGGGAGATTGCCCCCCCCCCTGATTCATATTCGTTCAGACGCCCCTGCTTATTTTTATACCTTCAATAGTAATGCATCAATTTTGTTTCAGTCAAAGTATTTATTTGAAAGGGAAACGATTGGAGGTGAGTCACCAAGATGTTATTTAATTTTTCAAGAATTTTAATATTTCTTTTTTAAAGTTGATGAAGCTACAAATAAAGAAATTTTAAAAAATGGACTAATAATTGCAATGACAATTATTTTAAAGACTATACTTTCTGTTAAAATGTTTTTAGAATAATTCAGATAATTATTATTATGCTTATTATTCTGAAAGGAAGTGGAAAGGCCACCCAGAAGTCGGTCCCGAGGGAGTCTCCGACTATCTTTCTGGAATGTTGTTCTATGGAAGAAGCATGAACAATCTGAAACAACGCATGCTGTATTTGCATGAGCTTCACGCTCAAGCCACTTACTTCGAAAAGCCCTTTTGGGCTCAGAACTCAATATCCTAAAGGGAGGAATGAGTAATTAGAAACTCAATAAATTCAAAGAAAGTGAAATTAAAAAAAAAAAAATCATTAGAATTGACTTTAAATCATTTCTAATTTTAGTTTAGCTAAAGAAGTATTCAGAATTTTTATCTAGTTTATTTGAAAGATGAAGAATTGATGGAACTATCATTTCCATTCAATGCTGAACTAGTTCTAAAGAACGATTCTCTGAGAAAATGAGGAGGAACTTATTAAAAAAAAGAATGATAGTTCTAAGATAACGTTGGGGCCTATAACTTGACAAATTTTGCAGATAACAAGAGAATTTAAATAATCTCAAATCTTCTACTGCTAAAAAATTGCCGAGGATCACCCGAAAATTTTGAAAGAATCTCAGTGGTCTACGAATTATCAGTTGAGATACGCAGAAATAAACGAATATACAATATGTGAAGTCAATCAATGAAAATCGTTGAAAACTAAAAAAGTACAATGAGCTACTATATAACAAAATTTTCTTTTTCATGATACCTTACATTTTGTCTGGAATAATCTAAAGAAACTATTAACTATTAAAATAATAATTAAAATTTTGGTTTTTGCTTGCCGGTAGTTATGCTAAATCACTAATGAATTTGTCCAGTAACAGCTCCACGGGCTTTCTGTGGAACCTAGAAATTAACTGGACTTGTTATTCCATTTATCACTTGACCATTTGGGTTGCCTTCCGGTAAACAAAATCGAAATCATTAGTCTATTATTTTCATTTGAGAATCATTAAAAATATGACTAATTATACTCAAGCCCCACTTTGAAATTAGTATATAATGTTATGCTTGTACTGCATTGTTAAATAATTCAATAAATGTTTTAATAAACAAAATGAATGTATTATATATTCAATTACACAAGATGAGCTAATAGATTAATTAATAAATAAAATAAATAAATGTTTTTCAACGGAGATGCAAAAAGGGGCGCCCCACCCCGCCTCCCAGAGTCGAGGTGAAATAAAAAAATAATGTGCCTTGCTTTTCTGAGTTCTATAAAAGCAAAGAAATATTTTCAGTTAAATAAGGCGCACCTTTTTGCATCTCCGAAGTTTTTGGATGAGATTTCACTTCTTTTTGTGAAATATTACATTTAAATATTATTTATTATGATGTCCTCTCAAAAAGTCACTTTTGCTCCGAAATGAAATTTTATATCAAAGAAATCGAATTTTTGACAATATATATTCGTATTTTAAATTTCATTAAAATCGGTCCAGCAGGGAAACCTGTAGCTTTGTCTAAAAATTTGAAAATTGTAGAAAAGAATGAAAAAATCTGGTGTGACTGGCGCACAGCACACAACTTTCTCTTACCCTTCGGTAAGAGGAAGTTGTGCACCGTGCTGTTCACACCAGATTTTTTGTGTCGAGATATATCTATTTAGTTTCCCATAGCACCTTAGTTTCAAACTTGCATTTTAAATATTGTCTGCTTGAAACACAGACCAATTTGCGACTTTTTTGGACTCAGGGGACCTCAAAACATGTAACTATATCCATCAATCTCGACATCAAATTTTTGACATGATCGCAATACTTTCTCTCTCTATATAATTCATATATAGGGTAAGAGAAAGTAAAAAAGGGAAAACATTTTAATTTCCAAGAAAAATATTTTTCTTATTCAAAATATTCATGAATTTTTGCCATTTATAGCAAATATAAAATACCTCCTCTCATACATGGCATTTTTTTGGCAAATATTTCTGGAAATTTTAAGAGCAACATAAAAACTGAATAGTCAAAAAAATCAAGATGAAAAGGTAGCTATCATAAAATACAATATTTTATATTGTCCGCCAAATTATACTAATTCTTGTCGAAGGATTAAGTCTCTCTACATCTTGCTTATCTCTTTTTTTTTTTTGATGATGGATGGCATCATTCATTTCTCCGGCTCTAATTTTATGCATCTTTGGCACTTCTTATCACAAACGACTGGCGCCTGCTTCATTTTATATATAATATATACTATATTTCTTTTGGATTTTATAAATGTTTATCTATTTTTTTTAACAGCCTTAAATAATTATAAATGAAATATTTTTTAGGGAGCTAGGAAGAGATGAAAAAGAAGAGTAAAATTATAATTAAATAGTTAAGTAATTATTACTCAATATACATGTATATATTAATAATTGTCCCCTTTGCTCACTTTCGGCGAGCAAATGCTTCAAATTTATTCTTGCTGACTGTTTGGAAATTTTGCAATTGCTCCAATCAGTGAAAGAACAGGCACATACACAAAGGGGTAGGAATTCAGTGGCTAGCGCTGTATATATACAGTAGTAATGATAATGATAATATTTCAATTTCTACACAAATATGATTGTACAGTAAGGGTCAATATTAAAGCACCCCCATGCCTTTTCTCAGGTGATTATTCAATTGTTTTTATAAAAAAAGGATGGACATTTCTTCTTCGTATGAATCCCCATTAAAAATCTTTCACATTTATTTTAAAAGTAAAAAACAATGAAATAATCAAATCCGGTACTTTAATTGATTCTCACTGTACATCCCTAAGTACTGGCCTTCATTTAAGCTACCCACTGTATAATTGCTCACAATAAACAATTAAAGATATTTTGGTCATCCTCTGATTTAAACAAGAGCTCCTTCTCACTATTCCAATAAATATTCGAGTAAAAACGGTGTAAAGTATCGAAATGCTTTGATAGTTATGAATCCAACTTGGTTTAACGTACGTAAAAAATTTCGCTTGAAAAACCTCACACCAGTATAAAATCAAAATAAATTTTATCAAAAAATAAAAATGATTATTCACTTTCCATTTATTGAGAAAAGAAATCTAAAACAATTTCAACTATGCTTTGTATAAAATTCCTCAAGCTGAAAGATCTAAATTTATCTCTTCTTTTAACAAACTACTTGGAGGCGCCTCGTTATTTTAAGAAAAAAAGCGATAAAAATGCTTTATCAAGGTATGAAAAAAAGAGATATTTATAGATAAACTACTACGATGAATGGGGAAACATAAATATTAATCAATTTATATAAACATTCTTTGTGAATGCAAATTAGAAGAAAAAAAAGTCTTTTTTCAATCACCTTTTCTTTATAAAAAAAGTAAAAATGTGTAAGAAAAAAAAATAGCACAGTTTAATTTTAAATCATCTTGACGCTTTCCTGCCTGGATAACGAGAATTAAATTTAAATATTAAAAGTTAATTTCTTATAAGGTAAAAGGAGAAATCGACCTAGCTATGGTATCGATAGAATTCATATAAAATTATAATAAATTGTGCTAAGCCTCACTTCGAACAAATTTTGTTCAAAATCTTTTATCTTTTTCTTACTTAGTTATTATCTCTTAAATCGGGATCGGCATATTAGGTATTAAAGCAAAAGCTATAATAAATCTGACGATCTATGTATTTTGGGAAAGACGGGTTTATAGAAGAAATTCCAGCCTTAGCTCGGGTAACTCGTTGTTGCCATACCACGTACTACAAGATGTGAGCCCTTTAAAAATTTGAATTTCCTTCATTAAAATGCTCTCAATTGTTGCCTTTGGTGCTTGATTTAAATCTTTTAGGATAAATAAAATTTTGTTTCAAACCCTTAGATCGCAATTTATCTATGAAGCTCTTTAAAAAAATCATACGATTTTAATATTTATTAATTTAAATAGCCGACAAAAGTTAGGGTGCGGCCGGGATTTGAATACGGATCACCCGATTTGTACTCAGTGTGTCCTAACCCCTGGATCACAGCACGGCATTCGGCTATTTATTATTAATTAGCTGAGATCACTAAATTAGTTTTCAGGAGAATCGGACTCACTTTCGAAGCCACAAATTTCTCAGTCAACCCGGCGCAATTTCTTAAAAAAAAAAAAAAGAAAAATTTGGAAGAATATTTCGTGGACGTAATGCAATTCGTAAGATTAATTATGTATAAGTAATCAAACTTTTTTCATATATAAGAAGTTTTAAATTTCATAGTTCTCTATATCAAACTTGAACTTCTAATTATCTCTTATAGCGAAACAAACTGCTAGAAAATTCTGCTGAATTTATTTACAAAAATCTATTTATATAATTCGCTAAAGTTCGTCTGTCTGTCTGTCACACTCTAAAGGCGAGGGCCGCAGGTGGGCCCGGGCCAGCTGGCAGGGAGTCCAGGGAGGCGAAGCCCTCCGGTTATTCATACTAATTTTATCAGGGCATTCTAATCTATATATATAAATATATATATATATATATATATATATATATATATATATATATGTATATATATAATTCGCTAATGTCCTTCTGTCTGTACGTCACGCTCTATCTAGGCAACTTCCCGTTGGAATTTTGAAATGAAATTTTATATACATAAAAAGGACCTTCTAGGGATTATAGGAAAATTATTTTCATTCCGAAATTTCTATAAATTTTTGAGTCATTAATTCTTACGAGTTACGATTTCTCCCATAGGAAGTATAGAGAAATATTCATATTTATGTATTCTTTGCATTTGTGTATTCTATGAATGTAAACAAATCCTCAAGCAGGCACTGGATTGAAATGGAATAATAATAATTTTCTTTTCATAATTAAAAAGGAAAGGCGAGGGTCCGACATAGGGGGACTCAAGCCAGCTGATAGGGGGTCCAGGGGGCAAGGCCTCTCTGTCTAGACGTGAAGCTTCTCATAATTAAGAAAAGGCGGGAATCCGCCGCAGGCTGCTGACGGGGCTCCAGGGGGGGGGCGAAGCCACCCGGCTAGGTGGGCTCAGCGGCTAGTAATCAATAATTATTTCAATTTAATAATTAAATTCAATTTCTTAATAATTTGAAAAAAATTCTTGTTAGATGTATTATTAAGAATACTCAGGGTAGTAGCCAGGGGGGAGCAACTCTCTCCCCCAGCCCCCACTTCCGGAAATCCCATAAGAAATAAAAAATAAATAAAAATATCGTATTAAAAATACAAACGCTGTCAGAAAAGGGGGGGGGGGCTAATCGTTCAATAGCACAAAATCCCCTATCCATTAATTTGCAAAGAAATTACTTTTTTTTACAAATGTTCAAAAAATTGTATATTATCGCAATAATTCGATTCATAATGTAGAATAAAAAATTAATTAGAGGCTTTATCATTTTATACTTATTTATTAGCGAGAACCGCGCGATTATCTTAATTATTCGAGTTAGCCAGCCACTTGGTTGTAATCTGCTTTGGTTTTCGAAGCCATCAACTCAAACCAGAAGCAAATTGACTCCTGCAGCTGAGAGGGAGATGAATTTCTCATCTCCAACGCATTCTTCTTTGTACAGATATAGAATTGATCGAGGAAGATAGATTCCTGACTTGTCTGTCGGCATCTTCTTTTTTAAATGCTACAACTCTGTTGTTGTTTTTTTCTCTCTTCTTTCTCTCGTTATATTTTCTAGGCTATTCCCTTTCTATTAATATGACAATGGGTCAATTTTATTCTATCATAATTCTCACATTTATGTCATTATGTTACGGGAAATAACTCATTTTAATAATTTGGAAACATCGTAAAAATCTTGCGAGAAACACACAGTATTTATTGTAATAAAATTATAAATAGTGATGTTAAATAAATAAGAATAAAAATATTTAAATCTATGATTGTATTAGAAAATATTGCAGATAATCTAATCAAAAAATATATTTTATTCCTAACTAGCCTCGGCATCCGTTTTCGGCAGACTTTGCGCCTAGCCAATGGGACTTGCCCGTCTGAGGCGGACCCTCGCCTTTTCTTAATTATGAGGGAAAAATTATTATTATTATTATTACAATGCAGTGCCTGCTTGAGGATTTGTTTACATTCATAGTATACGGAAATGCAAAGAATACATACATCATACATTTCATATGGGAGAAATGGTATCTTCACCAATTAATAACTCAAAAGGTTTTAAGAATTTCGGGAGGAAAATAATTTTCCTGCAACCCCTAAAAGGTCGGGGGTCTGGACAAAACGTTACTAATTGTGGCATGGGGGACCCGGGGGGGGGTTTCTCTAAGTGTGACACCACAATTCAAAGTTGAATTTATAAAAGGAACCCTGAGTTTGAAAAGATGAGATGAGACTCGTTTACTAAACAATACTTTCTCTCTATATATATATCATATATAGGGTAAGAGAAAGTAAAAAAAAAAAAACGTCGAATGAGATTCGAACCTAAAAAAAAAAAAAAAAAATGATTTTTCCAAGAGGGAAAAATGGAGTGATTGTTTGAGTCAGGAGGGAAAATTTAATAAAAAAAAAGAAAGTAAAATGATATGAATTTTGTATATGAAATTTTAAGAAAAAAGTTTAAATCGGTTGGACCCCAATTGGCGATAATAAGCCAAATAAATTCTAAAAAATATCATTAATGAACAAGAGATTATTGTGCGAATTATGGGTGGTGGGGTCATAGGCGTAGCCAGGGGGGTTTGGGGTTCAACCCCCATGGGACCCAAGCCATGACTAGATAATTAAGCTCTATAATACAAATTATATTTCATATAGGGTAAGAGAAAGTAAAATATAATAATTTACTCTAGCTAAAAAAAACCTAAATGATTTATAAATAACCTAAAATAATCTTAAATTTTTCAAATTTTTGAAAATATTTTCTTGAACCCCCCCCCCCCATCAAAAATTTCTGGCTACGCCTATGGGTGGGGTAGTTCTATGTTGTGACAATATTTGTAGGGGGGTTTATTTGTATGATTATCTGTGACAGGGGGGGGGAGGGGCGGGGGACTAAAATATCGTCAAAAAAGGCGTTACGTAATATGTGGACGACCCCACCTACTAAACCATCAGATAGAAACTGTAAATTAAATAATCTATATTCAAGTTGATTATAAGCAGCTGGAGTTGCGAAAGCGGCATCTTGGGGGAGAACTAAGAAATTATTCAAGGAGAAAAGACTACTTCAAAGATGCTAAAAGATTTTTTTAATGTTACATATTTTAAAGTAAGCAAGAATGAATATATAATTTAAAATATTACAAAAAGTAAACATATTTGTGAATTAAAATTAAATATACAAATTAAACACTAGGTTATTTGTTTCAAAGGTTTTATTAATTAAAAATTAACACTTAATACGTATTTCGACAATTCCTTGTCATCATCAGAAGTGATTACATTCTAATACATGAAAGTAGATACAGGATCATACTATATATACACTAGAAGCTGTGGTAGTGTATATATAGTATATCCTGTATCTACTTTCATGTATTAGAATGTAATCACTTCTGATGATGACAAGGAATTGTCGAAATACGTATCAAGTGTTAATTTTTAATTAATAAAACCTTTGAAACAAATAACCTAGTGTTTAATTTGTATATTTAATTTTAATTTACAAAATGTTTCAACCAGAACCAACGGTCGAAAGTTTAAATCTTATATTTGTGAATGTTTATTTAGCCGTCTTTGGTTACCTCCTAGCAGGGGCGCCGGAACGAATTTGAATCAGGGGGGGGGGGGGGCAAAAAATTTTTTTTTAGAAAATTAAAATATGTTTAAATAGTATAAAACAAAAACAAATCTACTATAAAACTTTAAAAATTTTAAATAAAATCACAATTTTAATAAAATTAAAATTTTATTAAATTTGCTAGTGATTTTATCAAAAATCTTTGGAAAAAATTTGGAAAAAAATGAATTTCTTACTCTTTTAATTTAGAAGATTTTATTTTTCAAAAGTAAAAATATATCATTTTTAATAAAAAATGAAATAAAAGAAGAAATTTTGCCCCCCCTCTGCCCCCCCCCCCCCTGTAGGATGCCAGGGAGGGGCAATGTACCCTGCCCCCCCCCCAGTTCCGGCGCCTATGCCTCCTAGAAGATAGACAAAAACCAAAATTACCAAATGGATTAGATTAATTGCTCCAGAACCCTTCTAAAATCGAGCTCGCATCGCATCCGCATTAAATATAGTGGAGAAAATTAATCTATTTAATTAATGAGCTGGTCATTTGGGTTGTCGTCTTTTTTTGGAATCAAACACGAAGCAATTTCTTCGTGCCATGGTAATTAATAAATTTAGTAAAATGAAAATATTTAAAAATAATGAAATGATCATACATTCAAATTATTATAATAGTCTAAAGTATAGAAGCTAATTTAAAAACAAATTAAAAAGTTAAAAAATTTGCTAAAAAGAGATTTATCTTTAAAATTGAAGTACGTATAATCTAAAATTCCTCTCTTAATAATATAAATTTAGAGCACAATAATCCGATACATAACCCTGGCTTTTTATTTGATAACATTTTTTCATCTCAGGTATATTATTACATGGGGAAAAAACTAACACAATTACCGTTCCCAAAGAAAATTATATAAGCCATGAAGCAATAAATTATTTTATAGCTTAATTTTGTATCTTTTGGTCAGACAAACGAGAGCATATCAGATTCCCGTCAATTCGAATAGTGGCCTAAAGGTAGAAGCAGTAAAAGAAGCAAGTTGGCAACACTGTTCAAGTATTAATGGCTTCCAGTGAGTAGGTGAATCGACCTCACCTGCCATTAGCTCCTACATTTATTTGGCAAAATTTAAAATTTATTAATAAGAATAGACAAATTTCAATTGTCCATTTACAACACACCATTCAAGAACTAGCCATGAGTCTTTTTTTTTTTTTTTTTTTTTTTTGGATGCTGGAGATTCGAAATTCCTGATAAAAAAGTAAATTGGTAAATCTAAACTAAATAAAAAATTATACGAATATATCATAGATTAATAAATATTGGTTATTTTGAAACTAAATTCATACTATACTTTTAATTAATAATATCTCATCCAAAAACATCGAAGATGCAAAAGGGAGCGCCTCGCATTATTTTTGCCTAGAGTTGTGGTAGAAATCAAATAAATGCGCCTCGTTATATAAAAGCGAGGAAATATTTTCACTTAAATAAAAACCCCTACAGAATTTTATTTGTGTCATATATCCTTGCTTTTATATAAATCAAGAAAAAGCGAGGCGCATTTTTTTGCATCTCCAAGTTTTGGTTGAGATTTCACTTATTTTTTGTAAAATATTACATTAAAATATTATTTAACCGTTTTTTATTATTATTAAATATTAAGCTATCCCATGAATAGATCATTTATTATGCATTCAAAACGATAAACAATATAAATACATCGTTTGGTATACATTCGAAACAACAAAAATCTGGTGTGACTGGCGCACAGCACACAACTTTCTCTTACCCCTTCGGGACATTTTATACACAATATAGAATCGTAAATAAATACAAAATTTCATAAGAATTGGAAAAAAAAATTTTAAATGCCTAAAAAAGTTCTAAAGGGGACCCCCTTTTGAATCAGAAATTAACATACAAATCCCTATAAGAAATTAACATTGTT
>JAKCPI010013715.1:0-17424 GCA_023213315.1 Euborellia annulipes
GGATCCCAAACTTTTTTGATGTGCGGCCCTTTTTCGTAATTTTTGATATGAGGCCCTCTTTATGAGGCCCTCTTTTCCGTAAAAAAAAACTCTGAGGCCCAGGTATATATATAATTTTATATAAATATATATAATTTTTATCTTTTCTTATAGAAGTCCGCGGCCCAGTTCCAATCAGCTTGCGGCCCACAACTGGGCCGCGGCCCATGGGTTGGGGAACCGCTGCACTAGGGCATGAGGCAGGCTTGTTTGTATAGATCTAGTCCAAAGATTTAGGCGGTCTGAAGAAAAGGTCTTCGACTTTTATTAAGCCCGTAGTATTTATTTCATAATAAAACAAGCTAAGTTTGATAATATCTCCTGCTGAGAATCGCCAGTGGTGGAAGTTCGAAATTCAACAATTTGGAGAAAAGATGTTTGAAAGTTTAATGAACCTCCATAGATTTAAATATGCATTTAAATAGGAACGTAACAAATGAATAGGACAGAATCTCAGCAAAGAATGGAAATATATTTTCGCCACTTTGGCACTCAAAATAGACGTTTTATCAACGTTTAAGTAGAAACCCAAATTGAAAATTGAATTTACTGACTTTCGTCACTATGATTCTCAACCATGTGATATATTTCACGTCTCATGATAGCTAAAAACGCAGTTTTCATTGCCCTAATTTTCAAAAATTTTCCCATACCCCGGGTCTCAATCTCTGTCGAATCTATAGCCTTAATAAATTATGGGAAACCTACCCATTGGGGAGGCGAGAGGAGAACAAACTCAAATCATATACCTATACATATATTTATTTTAAAAATAATTATTATATGAGGGGGTGTTAAAAAATAACAGGAATTATTTTTTACTAGAAAATTCCGCTT
This sequence comes from Euborellia annulipes, assembly GCA_023213315.1. Taxonomy (NCBI): domain Eukaryota; kingdom Metazoa; phylum Arthropoda; class Insecta; order Dermaptera; family Anisolabididae; genus Euborellia; species Euborellia annulipes. Next base: position 877 of record JAKCPI010013715.1, read on the forward strand.
ACTTTTATTCAAATTCCAGTACAGACCTTCAAAGTAAACTCCGCGTACAAAATACAACGATTTCAGCGTTCATTCTACTATTCAAAACACTCCCACAGAGGGGCCTTTTTGATAGTCTGTTAAGTACACCAGAAATGTTGTTTATATATCGATAACTCTGAAAATGATGACCCCGAAACTATTTTTCCACTCCAGGAAATAGGTGCAAGTCGCAGTCTCGAAGTCGGTAGAATAAGGATGGATGGCATCACCTCAATGCCTAATTCAGTGAGTTTCTTGAGTCCTGATGGCGCGATGTGCCGGTCTCGGGGAAGGATCCATTTGAGCAAGATTGTTCTTGCTGGTCTTTTTGTTGCAATTTTCCTTTTTAATGGCTCTTCAAAACTTCACAATAGTAATTCGCAGAAACAGAACTTTACTTATCTACCATGTGATCGAGAGCTAAAAGAACATTTCTGGTGTAATTAACAGAATACACTTTGTGGCAAAATGAAACTTTTTTCCGGCCCCGAGAAGAAGATTCTTTCAGATGTTTCTTATGTAAAATTACCTTCTGAATCCAAATATGACCTCCGTTTTCCCCCACCACGTACCGTTTTCAGGGAGAGCCCCTATTTATTTTCCACCCTTTTCGTTATTTAATTAACATCAAATTTGAAGGAGTTTAGAAAGAAATTTTTCAGCCTCAACATTTCTTCTGAAGGTCTAGAGAAGTGAAAAGTTAAAAAACATTAACATTTGGACTCAAGGGGGATGTGGGGAGGATTTTGTCGCTTAAAATGCAAAAAAATCATTAAAAATGATCGATTTTTTTCTGATTTTATTACAATTTTTTCACTGATTTTCTACATATTCGAGCTGACAGACCCACCTCACCCTTCGTTAAACACCCCTCGACTAAAAAAAAAAATATAGGATAAAGCGGATGGACTGTGGGGCGATTCAGAAGCCCTTTTAAGAAGATGGAAGATTCACAGCTCAGTTGGTCAAATTGGCAAATATGCGGCTATGACTATTGTGTGTATTCATTTTAAAGCTGAACTTTACAAATTTAAAGTTAAATATACGGTTTCTTCTATGTCCTACAATATTTCCATATTTTATCTAAACGGGTAGAAATTACTTCGTGTCCAAGTTTGAGCTTGAGTGGGCTTCGGGACCCTGCACACACCCCCCCATATTTTTTTTGGTTGAGGGATGTTTAAAGGAAGGGTGAGGTGGGCCTGTCCGCTGGAATATGTAGAAAATCGGTGAAAAAATTGTGAAAAAATAAAAAAATCGACCATTTTTAATGATTTTTTTGCATTTTTAAGCTTCCCTCCCCCAAATCCTTCTTGGATCCAAATATTAATGATTTTTAACTTTTTCACTTCTCTAGACCTTCTGAAGAAATGTTAAGGCTCAAATATTCCCGCCTGCGTCCGGACTTTCCCGCCTTTTCTTAATTATAAGAAGATATGCCGCACTCTTAGGTGAGCTTCGTGTCTGGACAGGAGGGGTATGCCCCCCTCCAGCCCCTCAGCTCACAAGTCCTCTATAAGACTGCAAAATTTCGTTTCAAAATTCAACGGGGAAGTTGGTCAAACAGATCATGAAAGATGGACGGACAGACGGACACTCCGCAGTCCTAGAATATAATATACTGTAGATGAGGCCGGTCGAGCTAGAATTTTCCCGGGCCGCTGTGACTTCCCAATCCGGCGCTGCTCTGACATATAAATGCTTTATTGTAGAATTCACTTTGCCCTTAATAAATAGACAAATTTAATACCATCTCTGTTAGATGGAACGTCAATAAAATGCTGTTATTTCATCGGGTTTAATAACCTCTACTCTTCTCATTAATATACACGGTGCTTCAAAATTGAACTTGAAATTTGTGTGTGCAGTCTCTAGCAAAAACTATGAAGCAAAATTGGGTAATGGCTGAATGAAATTAGTGAATTTTATCGAAAATAATAATTAAGTTTCAAAAACCTGCCGTATCCCATATAGCTTTATTGAGAACATTTTTATAATTATTTTGTCTACAAGGTTTGTACAAAACACGTAATTAAAAAATATAATATATCTTGGGTATGGATTGTGAAATAGCATGTTCAATTGTTGAAAGCAGCATGGATTGGGAATCTCTATTCGACCTTAAGGAACTATGAACAGCCACACTGTAAAAAAAATTTGTAATTTTACAATTGTTTTAGAAGCATATTTCCTACACAAAAAATCATACTAAATTAAAAGTAAATCTTTGCAAAAACCATTTACAAATGTATTTGTAATTTTCGAAAAGTCGTTTAAAATTAAGAATGAAAATGTGATGTAATTTTAAAATGACATTTGAAAATTAGAGTGTAGAATGTGTGGTAATTTACAATTCTCACCTGCTTTTTGAAAAAATACAATTTTTCTTTCGAAAAATGACTATACAATGTTTGTAAGAATTACAATACATACTCATTTTTCGAAGAAAATTGTAATTTTAAAATGTTTTTTTGTTTATTAAATACATTTGTAAATTTAGTAGATAAATGCATAGGTAGTAGTTATCATTATTTACAAAATTTGTAATTTTAGTATTCCAAAACACACATAAATTTAGATTTTTTTTCAAGTGCGTATTAGTACCATTCCCCAGTTCATGCTGCTTTCAACAATCGAACATGCGATTTCATGCATTCAGATGGTAGCAGACAATGGTGGACATCAAAGCGAACATGTTTTGCAAACTTTTGTACATTAATTATATGTTCAATACAAAGCAATGATACGCCACGTACAGTGTAGTGAGTAGTTTTTTTTTTTTTTTTTTTTTTTAATTCATTTTTTACTCGATAAAATTCCCATCAATTTATTCTGCCTATGCAAATTCTGCTGGATAATTTTTTGAAAAAAACAAGTTTTTTAAAAGAAATTAATGGCTGAGTGATAATAAACAGGAACAGGTAGATGAAGGCAGCCAGCAAAGAACTAAAACTTTATTTAAATATCGTCGACGTTTCGGGAACTCGTCGCTCCCATCTTCAGGACCTGGGGTTCTCAAAAAATTTTTTTTTTTTTTTATGTGTAAATTTAATTAAATTTTTCTTTTAATTTTTTTTTTATAAAACATGAACAAAAAATTAAACGATAAATTGTTAATGTTGTTTAGATTGATACATATAGGTCATACAAAAATTGTAACACAAATCTGCATATACCATTAAATGTATGTTTAATTGTCTATGAGAATCGTAGTAGGTGCCTGGGCTTAATTTATTGTTGAAAGGGCCCGAAACATCAGCACTGACCAAGGAGAGTAAAGACTGAATTTTTACAAATGCACAGTATTAATAAATATATATAATATTTCAATACTAATAATATTAAATAAGCACTCATACTTAAATAAATTTCATTTCTTAGTAGTAGGGATTAGAGACCACGACCGAATATTCGGTTTCGGTTACGGTTTTCTGGCCAGTTTCGGCCAAAAATCATGTGTTTCGGCCGTAGTTTCGGTTTCGGTAAAAAAGTGGCCGAACCTTTCGGCCGGCCGAAACCAGAGTCTGAAAAAAAAATGGGATGAGACTCGCATGCAAAAAAAAAAAATAAAAAAGGTCAAATAATTTGCTCTTGAGGGAGAAAAATATTGTTTAGTCTCCCTAAAAAAAAGGTAAAATGATTTTTTTACCACGGGAGGGAAAAAAAATTCAAAAAAAAAAAAAAAGTAAAATGAAAAAAAATTTTATAGGAAATACAAGTTTCGGTTTCTGGTTACGGTTTCGGCCGAAACCTAGGTTGAGCCGAATATTCGGTTTCGGTTTCGGCTATGAAAATCTTGTTCCGGTCGGACCCTAATTAGGGATTTAAAACATATACAAAATAGACGAATTTTTCTTTTCTTATTTTATAAAAAAAAAAAAATAATAAAAAAACAAAACAAAATTAAGAATCAAAAGGTCAAACACTCAATCCCGCCCTTAGCTTGAAATCTGTCTATGTATTAATTTAATCAATTTCTCAATGTTCATTATTCACAAATCAATGAGGCTGCCTTCATCTACCTGTTCCTGTTTATTATCACTCAGCCATTAATTTCTTTTCAAAACAAAATTTATTCTGTCGACGTTTCGAGCGCCCGTCGCGCTCTTCCTCGGGACCTGTGGCCACAAAACTTTTATTAGCCACATCTCCCGAGGAAGGAGCTATTATAATAATTAATTTACTTATTGGATTTTTAATCTACACATTTATTCAACCATCATCAGATATCCGGGTCTTGATATTAGGCCAATCCCAGGGCGTTGATTACTTCTACTTCTACTAGCGGAAACAAAATATATCTCAACACAAAAAAATCTTCACTTGTGTCGAAACAAGTGCACAGTACTTGATAACGGCTGCAGAATAAGTACTCGAAACGTTGTACAGTATTTATATTTTTAATAAAAAAAAAATGTGGTCTATAATAATTAAAAATTCCCCTAATAACAAAAAAATCTGGTTTGAGAGAACATCACAAAACTTTCGAATACCGAAGATAAGAGAAAGTAGCCCTAAAAAGTATTTCGTACCTTTATAGAGGAGGAATTCAGGAAAAATACTCGAGTCTCTAAATTCCTAAATGGGAGGCTCAACACCCCCCCCCCCCCCGTTGGAAAAATTGGGTTCTATTTCGCCTTATGAAAAATCAAAGCTAAATAATTATATTATAATCAAATTTTTTTTTGAGCGTGGAAGTGGCAAATTTACGACGTTTCGGTTTAAATTTATTCGACCATCATCAGGCATATCCGGACGCTGTAATATGTTTCAATAAATTTAACCATATATGTTAATGTAGATTTGTTTAAATTTTAAAAATATAAATGTTACTATTCGGACAATCCCAAGGCGTTGATTACTTCTAACGTTTCTATGCCCTGTGATTGGCCGAATAGCAAGATTTATATTTTTAAAATTTAAACAAATCTACATCAATATATGGTGAAATTTATTGAAACATATTACAGCGTCCGGATATGCCTGATGGTAGTCGAATAAATTTAAACCGAAACGTCGTAATCCGGGGGGAGATGCATTGATGTAGTCTCTTCATTGTTTCAAAAACTCTCAAAACGTTTATTTCCTTCAAATTCTCGATATTATACAAAGAAGTAAGAAAATCAAACTACATCATCATCAAATTTTGGTGATTGTATTTTTGACAAATTACATGTATATATGGACTAACTGAATGCATAAAAATATTATGTAAAGTTTAAGTTCTGTACAATAAGTGCGGAAAATTTTACAACTTATTTTTACTTCTTGTTTAAAAATTAAAAAAAAAAATTCATTTAATCACTTTACTTAAAGAACGTAGAGAGAAAAAATATTATTTTTTTTTTTTTTTTGGAATGTGAATGAGCTGCCAGGCAGGAGGCAGCAAGCAAGTGGCAGCCCCTTTTTTTGCTTCATTTTTTTTTTTACGGTAAATAATTTAAATTTTCGTGAAAGAATAATGAAAATTGGTGCAGAGGCGTGAAAAAGAGAGAGATTAAAAATTGATACTCTTTTTTTTTTTGCAAACTGCCCGTCCCCTCTCTCTCGCCCCCTAAGGGATTTTACTTATTTGAATAAATTAAAACCATTTATTATTATATTAAAATTCAATTGGTAAATAAAAGAATAGCAGCTAAAATTATTTCGTTTATTGGTCCTCTATCCACTGCCTGTACTCGACCAATTGGCTTATGTTATATTATCGTATTTTCTATTATTTAATCATTTAACATATTAATATTAATATACAAATGAAATTTTTATGTTCACTATATACATAATTGAATATCTGATTGTATGGCTGATTGACAGCCCTTAAGCTCTGAAGATGGTCTTGATCAAGACCGAAACGTCAGCCTAGAGGGGCTGTTGAATGTAGACAAATTCTCAAGCACGAACTGAATTGGAATGGAATAATAATAATTTTTTTTTCATAATTAAGAAGAAAAGTCTTACGGACTTGGTGTAGTTTTTTTTTTTTTTTTTTTAAACATTCACACTTTTTTCTCATTCACACTCACACTCACACACACATTCACACTGTCTTTTCGGCAGCTCAGGCCATATAAGACATTTACGATAACCGTTATTTATGAATTTATATTAATATATATTAGGGTCCAGGCATTTTTATTTAAGCCATCTGGTATCCAGATGGCTTAAATAAAATCATCGGACTGCCTGGGGTCCGAACCCGCGACGTTTGGTATATGAGGTTAGCACGCTAACTTGGTGTAGTTGGTAGCGTGCATATCTTCTACGTCGCGGGTTCGGGCCGCAGGCAGTCCATGATTTTATTTAAGCCATTTGGATACCAAATTTCAAAGTGAAAACGGATTAAAAGTACAACACCTTAGCGGAAGAGTAAAATGACATTTATGTACAAATATAAGAAATCGGTTATCATCAGGGGCCCACATCTTGTGGGTGGCGACCACGAGCTACCCGAGCTGGGACTGGCACTTATTCTGTTCTTTACATGTCTGTCCCTTCCTTCTATATTTTCAACAGACGTCAGACCGTGCGACGGGCCGGCGTGTTATGTTCTATTCCTTCCGTTCGCAAAAGCCCCATTCCGCCGACCCCGCAATGCGGGAATAAGGCCAGGAAAGAAGAAGGTTATCATCAGGGACCTCCTGACTTCCCTTGAGATAAGCAAGCATATAAGGAACCTTTTTTGCTCAAGGAATGTTTATGAACCTTCCTTTAAGCTCGAGATTACTTGTCGGTATTTGGAGCAGATGATACGCTGTAGGGGGGTAATAAAAGACAATTTTTTTGGTTTGGCTTTTATTCGGGAAACAATGTGTGCACTAATAAATTGGTTTCGGTTTCGAAGGAAACCATTTTCAAGGCCTGAAAACGAAAATACAATTTGTTCTTACATCGCAAAATACACAACAGAAAGAAATTACAACAAAGTGTTGACAATAGATTATTCCAACAACCAATATGTTTTTTATAATAATCTATTGTCAACACTTTGTTGTAATTTCTTTCTGTTGTGATTTTGCGATGTAAGAACAAATTGTATTTTCGTTTTCAGGCCTTGAAAATGGTTTCCTTCGAAACCGAAACCAATTTACTAGTGCACACATTGGTCGGCCAAAATTAAGTTTCCTGAATAAAAGCCAAACCAAAAAATTTGTCTTTTATTACCCCCTACAGCGTACCATCTGCTCCAAATACCGACAAGTAATCTCGAGCTTAAAGGAAGATGCAATAGTCTTGTCTAGTTTTCGGTTTAAAATGTTTATGAAACAAGAAATGAGGTATAAGGACTATGAATAAGGAAGCCGCAGGTGGCGGAGCCCTCTTTCTAATATCGCAAGCCCGACCCCCGTTATTTATTAAAGAAATTTTGTTATTATCGTCTAACAATCCTTTCTAATACTCTATCAATTATTTGGCCATCTAGGAGCTTTAAATAACGATACTCTCTTTCATTGTGTGTATATGTAATTAATCTAGGATAGACAACGAGGCGGTCATCTAATATTCTAATTTCCCACTTGTAATACATTTCCTATTATCTCCCGGTGGTCAGTCCCCCCCCCCCCCCTCCCCCTTCTTCTTAACTAAAATCTCCTTCTATTGTCACGAGCAACTTTAGAACAAAAGGGCATTTTGCTCTATTATTTGTGAAAATGTTAATTCCAGGGTGGAGAAGCTAATGAAATACTTTCTTTTTTTTTTAACTTATAAGAGTTACATTGTTAAAAAAAAATCTTAATTTTAGTGTGTTTTGCAATACTAAATTTACAAATTTCTTTTGTAAATGATAACTACTTTGCTTTTATCTACTAAATTTACAAATGTATGAGTTCAAACATTTACATTTTAAAATTACAATTTTCTTTGAAAAATAAATTATGTATTGTAATTTTGCATACATTGTATAGTAATTTTCGTCAAAAATTGTTTTTTTTTTCGAAAGCAGTTTGGAAATTTCAAAATTACCACATAATTGAACTCTAATTTTCAAACGGCTTTCTAAAATTACAATACATTTGTAAATGGCTTATGTTTTTGTTTATGTAATTTGCTTCCTACACAATTGTAAAATCAACATAATTTTTTTTTACAAGGTTTTTTTTTAGGAAAATTATTTTCTCATCCTCCTCCATGGACCCCTTTTATTACAGTGGAATTATTGTAGTATCTTAAATGACCAAATTAAATAAAATTTTATGATTTTTATTTTGGTACAATGTAAAAACATCGTTTGTTATTTATATGAAAAAATCTAAACTTTGAGCCTTTGCCATTCTTTTTGGCACTGGAATTTTTTTTGAATTTGTGCTCAAAATAATCCTTATTTATTCTAGTTTAATATAAAAATAATTTGGCTCTGATATCTTGAGGATTTTTTGAGACATTCGCCCAGAAAGAGAAAAGTTTCTCAAAAAATTTTTTTCAAGTTCCTATCATCATACTTATATATAAAGCCCTTAAACCGGTGTCCGATGTGTGAACCCACCAATCCGGCCTCAGGGATGCCTCAGGGATAGCGCTGATTGGCGAAATTCAGAGAGGGCGGAGTCGGAGTTGCAAATTCAAAATTTTTAACTACTAAACGCATACGAGACGCCGCCCGCCAGGGCCAAGTAGATTATGGCGCGGCGAAGCCGCTCTGCTCTCACTGTGCATCACTTAGCGTATTATTTATATGAACCGACCGAATATTCGGACAAAAAGTAGCCGAAACCTGAGTCTGAGAAGATGGGATGAGAATCGTATGCAAAAATAAAAAGGTCTAATGATTTGCACTTGAGATAGAAAAAAATTTCCCGCAAAGCGGAAAAAATAAAAAATGGTAAAAGGATATGAATTTTGTTGAGGAATTTTGTATAGGAAATAAAAGTTTCAGTTTCAGCCGAAACTTTCGGCTTCGGTTTCGGCTGAAAATCTTGTTTCGGTCGGACCCTAATTATTTAATTTCAATTTCGAGATTTCAAAATTAAAATACAATAATTACAACACAATAAAAAGAACCAGAGCAAAGAATATAGATTTTTTTTTTTCAATCCCAAAAACGTATTAAATTACATCCTTGTAATAATAAAATTGTTTTTCCGGTTTACGATTTGTTTTTTTTTTTTTATAGATTTCCACCCCCTCTTTCTAGTGAAGAATAATAGAAAGTGAAGTGATGTGAAGCCATACAAAAAAAGGTTGTTTTTTTTTTTTTGGTGTCCGGAACAAGCAACTCTGTACCGGAACGGACACACACACACACACACACACCCTGATTTCCGATCACGTGTCGGTCGCGGCTTCGCGTAATGAGATCAACAGTTCAGAGTGAGAGTGAGAGAGAACTTTTAGTGATGCCCAGTGCGTCGCAGAGAGAGAAAAAAAAAAAAAAAAAAACTAATGCAATTTATACACGTACACCATCTATACATATATAATAAATATGAGGAGGGAGTGGGGTGGGGGGTGGGGGTGAGATCTAACAGCGCCTCGAGGCGAGAATTTCGTGTCAGGATTAATAATAATACTTCTGTCAGAGAACATCTTTTAGATATTATTGGTTTATACTCTTTGCTTTTTTTTTTTCTAACTTTGGTGGGATTTAGAGCCTCTTTTTTTTTAATATGTTTGAGGATTAGTTGAAAGAACTATATCAAAAAATAAACTTAAAATAAAAAAAAACTGGTGTGATTAGCACACAACTTTCTCTTACCTATTCTGTGCCTGTCACGCCAGATTTTTTTTTGTGTCAATATATACAGGGTCATGGGTGTAGCCAGAAATCTTGTTAGGGGGGCCAACCCCTGGTTAGGGCCAGAGGTGGGGTTGTAATTAATATATACATAGATTATTAATTATTTATTTAAATAAAAAAAAATTAAATTAAAGTAGGGGCGTTAAAAAAAATTCCCAATGGGAAAAATATATATTTTTTTTTTTTTTTTTTTTTTTTAATTTTTAGGATAAGCCAGGGGGCAATGGGCCTCCCCTGCCTTCCCCTGGCTACGCCCATGTACAGGGTGGCGCAGGGAAACGGAAATTTCGAAATAAGGTAATTTCCACGAATAAATTCATAAAATAGGTAATATAAATTGTACACAAGGTTATTTCTTTCAATTCAATTTATTGACTTAATACGCATTTCGACACTATGTGTGTCATCTTCAGAAGTTTACAAATGATATTTGTCAGTTTACATAAGTCATTTGTAAACTTCTGAAGATGAAACACATAGTGTCGAAATGCGTATTAAGTCAATAAAATGAATTGAAAGAAATAACCTTGTGTACAATTTATATTAGGCCTATTTAAATATATTTCAACTAGTGCCAACGGTCGCCAGTATCAATTTAATAAATTCATAAAACTAGTAATTTATTAACGAAAGTGCATGTATCCAGCATGCCATTTATGTATTTACAATCAAAATGTCCAAAAGTGTTTCTTTACTTTTTTACTTTTTTAAAGATGACATCGGAAAGATGTGCTCCCATTCGGAGTTCACACTCTAACAGCCTGTTATGAAAACTCTGGATTTGCGCGGTGCAGCAAATCTTGTGGAATGGCAGTGATTTCGTTTTCAATGTTCTCCTTCAGTTCATGGATGTGAAACTGGTGAAGCTGGTGGAACATATAACATAACAGGCTGTTAGAGTGTGAACGCCGAATGGGAGCACATCTTTCCGATGTCATCTTTAAAAAGTAAAAAGTAAGAAACACTTTTGGACATTTTGATTGTAAATACATAAATGGCATGCTGGATACATGCACTTTCGTTAATAAATTACTAGTTTTATGAATTTATTCGTGGAAATGACGTTATTTCGAAAATCCCATTTCCCTGCGTCACCCTGTATTTATTTAACATGATTGTGAATATTTAGATCAGTGGTTCCCATCTACAATTTATAAATAAATTGAAAAAACTAACTAGCTGCTGCTCATTGGAGAAATCCAGAAACCTTTAATTAATAATTTAAAAACTACTCCGGGATATTCCCGGTATCCCGGTGGGCTAGTCCAGCACAATTGAGTTTCTCTTAATTTTTTTCTTTTCTTTCTAGAATTCAGTGTTAGCAATAATACTCGTTTTTAATTTTCTACTCCCGATAATCGGTATTCCCGATAATTCGTACCAAATCCTGGGCATACGAATTATCTTTCATAAGGTGCGCGTCTCGGGGTGATAATTTTGGGAGTTTCCCAGCGGCCACAATTTTGAAGCTATCGACCTCAAATTTGTTTTTAAATTAAAGCTATTTAAAATATCTACAAATAATAGAAGCCCTTTTTTTGATTTTCGAAGAAATAAATGTTTTTTTTTAGATTAACCAGACTAGAAATTTTAATGTGAGACCTATTGGGGCCTCATTGGGTTGCCCATTAGGGACGTACATTGGGATGTCACGCAAAAACCAATCTGGCCCTAATTGGGCAATCCCACTTGGGCCCCGATGAGGAAGTCCCAAAGAGGTCCCAAAGAGGCACCCCATCCCCTAGCCTCATAGGGAAATCCCTATGTGGCCCCATAAAGATCCCTCAGGGATGTCACGCAAAAGCCAATCTGGCCCTAATTGGGCAATCCCACTTGGGCCCCGATGAGGAAGTCCCAAAGAGGTCCCAAAGAGGCAAATCCATAAGTGGCCCGTCCTTCAGTTGTCATTTTTATAAAGTTGATCCTTAAATAAATAAAAATAAATAAATACATTGCCTGAAAATGATTTAGCATATGATGATTAGGAAATTCAAGATGAAGAAAGTGAATTAATTTCTATTTCGCTTCAATTAAATTCTTAATAAAAGGAAAATCAAATAATTCTATAAATCAAATAATATTTGTTTTGATATCAATTTTCTTTAATTTGAGAATAAGATTACATATCTTTAAAATTTTTTTAAAAATTCCATTTTCTCTTTGTGTCGATTTCAATATTTCTTGAGATTCGTTACTAAAATTGTTTAAAAAGATATGGATGTAAAAATAAGTTTATATCTCTAAAATAAATCACATTAATTTTTTTTACCTTGGCTATATATCTATAGTATTACCATCAGCTATCACATGTGGGAAAATATTTTTCCTTTCACAAAAAATTTCTTTTAGTTCTCTGAAAATGTGAAAAATAAATTAATTAATTTTATAAATTTATAATCTTTTTTTAATTTATCTATTTACCTTTCAAAAGGACATTTAATAAATAAAGTTGATATTATGTTCCTTATATTCATTTATCAAAATTAAAGAGGCTTCTTCAGGCCAATGCGTTCTTACGTCTAAAATTTCTAATGAATATAATTGAAAGAATTAAATAGATTAAAAGATTACATAAATAAAAAAAAAAATTAAAATTAAAATAGCAGCAAACGATCACAAGCTTTTTTTTTCGATATTAATTATGTTTCCAAGGAGATTGAGAGAAAATGGCGACAGTTTGAAAGGTGGTCATCTACTAAAGCTTTGGCGCTGTGATCGCCCTGCACAATTCCATTGGGTCGGAGGCATGACGAATAGGGAATTCCCTATAAGGGCCCAATTATAACCCAATCGGGAAATTCTCAGGAAAAATAAAATAACTTATAATCACTTTCGCGCAATTGGGTTCTGGGTAGAAAAATATGCAGAAAAGTTCAAGCTTGAAACGAACAGAAAGGGCAAAATGTGTAAATTATACTGCAATGACAAGCGAAACGAACAAACCTAATTTCTAATTTTTAAATATTAAGTGATGCGTTATATGTAACAAATGACATCTATTGAGCCCCGCGACTCCAATCCTCATCATCTACGCATGCGCGAACACTGGATTTTATTTATTCCAAATAAGATACTACAGCAAATATTTTGTATAAGTTTTTATTTTAATGTTGGGATTTCCCATTTAGGTCCCACACAGAACCCAATTGGGAGAAACTGACTATAAGTTATTTTATTTTTCCTGGGGATTTCCCGATTGGGTTCTAATTGGGCCCTTAGAAGGATTTCCCTATTGGGCATGCCTCCTTGGGACCCTATGAGGTCCAGATGTATACTCTGGGCGTTCCCAAAGCAATTTCTAGTCGGGAATCGCATTAAATAAAAGATATTTTTAAAAAATCCGGCTCTATATCTTATAGATAATTAAATTAGTAATCATTGTGTTAAAAAATAATTAATTTTCTACCCTTAATTAATTAGCTGGAAACTTTCAAATGAAAGGGAATAAATCCCTTGTGATCCCTATGGGGAAAAACTAACGCCATCTCTTGCCGCCGAGAGTAACTCGGTAGTGAATCGTGCTCTAACGGCTTTTCGAGACGCTCACCTTAAGTTGACTACTTGCCCTGTTTCCGCAACATCCGTATTAATTATAATTCAATAAAATAAAATAAAATAAAAAAAAGAATAAACCCCCTGCACCATCTCACTCTCATCCCATTTATTATTAATTATTCTAGAGATCTCTTAAGCGTTTCCATTATAAAAGAGTTTGTCTTTGTTCTGAGCTTTTGACATTTCTATTAAGATCTGAATCTTCACACACACAGAGAAAGAAAGAAAGAGAGAGAAAAAATCGCCATCCCTCTCTCTCTCTCTCTCTTCGTGTAAAAAAAAAAAAAGAGAGAAAAAAGTGGAGATGCAAGTGATGTCAACTTCCTTTTCTTAGATTTCCCATTTTAATTAAAAAAAAAAAAAAAAAATCTGGTGTAAGTGACCGCACATCAACCTTTCCTTTGAAAGTTGCTGTCGGATCTTTGGACCTCCAACAGCCTAGTAAAGGTTCAAACAAAATTGGAAGGGATAGAATAGTAGACTTATGGTACGTGTACATTGTAGAGTAAAATCTAGCTAGATTTAATTTACTCTAGCTAGACAAATCTAATTGGGTGTGTACACTGCAGAGATTTCAGCTCTAGCTAGAGCACCGTAGAGAGGACCTAGAGTCAAGTCTAGCTAGACAACTCTCTTGGGTGTGTATACTATAGACTTTTGCAGTCGTATATTTTCTCTAGCTATACTCCAGTTATCTCACATAATTTATTTGTATAACTTGCAGCTTACCGACCGTTTAGGTACCTTCCAGTGGCTTAGCTAGGGGGACTGAAAGGATTTGATAAAAAACAAATCAATTAAATAGAGGCGAGCAATGCACTTATTATGGAAGAACTTATATTGGAAAGGTTCTCACATCCCCTTCCATGCATTCTTATTAAAATTTAATACAGTATATTTCTTTTCTATTAAATTCATTAAAATTATTAATATTTTATTTCGACAAAACTTTTCAATTATAAATATTTTAAATTATATATTATTACAAATTTAAAAATTAAATTTCAAAATAATTATTATATTATTAAATAAAATATAGTAATTGAATCTTTTAATTATTGATATGATTGAAAAATAAAGTTAATAACGAAATAATATTAATTATGAAGAAAAGAAATAAACACGAACAGCGAACAAACAAGAAACGAAGGGTGTTAGAAGTTAGGTTAGAAAGACAGAAATATTTACTGATCTTTTGAAAGAAATTCATAATGACGACTTCAAATCGTATAAAAACATTTAAGGTATGTGCCCTAAAGACTATGATCGTTTAGTAAAGAAGATAGAACCAATAATAAGGTAAAAAGATACTCAATTCAGATTGTCAAAAGCAGCTAGAGCAACTGCTCTATTTAATCAGTCAAATAGAGCGAGATCACTCTAGAGAGAAAGTCTCGGAGGTGTGTCCACTGATACTCTAGCTAGATTTATGTCAATCTCGCTAGATCTTAGACTTAATCTAGCTAGAGTGCTCTCAATGGTGTGTCCATTTGTAGATTGAGTCTCATATAGCTCTAGCGAGACTAAATCTAGCAAAAAAATCTACAGTGTACACGTACCTTAATAAAGATTGCTGAAAAATTGTGGCTTATGGTTAAGGAAAGTCAAATCCGAGCCGGGTCCACAATCACTGTCGGCCAGTGTGATCGCTCGACTGGACAAACTTTCTTATTGTACCGACTATAATCTTATATCTATATAGATTCTATGTAGTGTTGTTGTTACTCTCTCTCTCACTCTCTCTCTCGGCTTGTGTTCAATATGTATGCAAATTTTATGAATTAAGGGGGAGGGGGGTGTAGACATCACAACTTGGAGTCACAAACTATTAAATGATGAGTCTGAAATTTGACTCCTGGTCCAACCATATCAAGACACAATATTGAACTCTCTCCTTTATTTTGAAACAAAAAACAAAAATAAACAATGAATAAATAAATATCCGGATGTTGTTGTTGTTGAGGGAAAACAAGAAAAAAAGATGTTTAAATATTTACTCTTAATAAGGAAATCTCTCTCTTTAAATATTGTTGGAATTTGAAATTGACAACCGTTGGCTCTAATTGAAACATTATTTAATTAAATATAAAAATATAAGGTGATATGTTTTATCCCTTCAGCCAAAATTAGTTGCTCGACTCATACATAAATGGTACTATAATTTTTTTTTTTTTTTTTATATATATAAATAGGGACTGGCCGAAAAAGTCCTTAAAAAAATCGCGATTCTTTCAAGTCACTAGAAGCAACCGCTTGTGAAATATTTTGGTTTGAAGTAATTAATCAATGATTGTGGTTTTAAATTACCGGGTACATAATCTTTTTAAAATCTTTACGACCACTATTATGATATAAATTATCCAGGCATATTTATTTACACCATTTGATTAAAAAAAATATTCATCAGACTGTCTGAGATCCGAACTTACCCCCTGTGGTTGGCGGTATATCCACCAAAATCTTGGACATGATTCGGAATATGAAAAAATTAAAAAAAAAAAATAAGAACATTTGAGTTAAGCGAGGTCAAGAACTGCAGACCATTGGATAGGTGACCAACATGAATTGGAAATTATGAATGGTAGAAAATTTTAAAAAAATTGAGAACATTTGAGTTAAGCGAGGCCAAGAACTGCAGATCATCTGATATGGTGAACACACATGATTCGGAATATGAAAATTAAAAAAAAAATTAGAGAACATTTGAAAGTTAAGCGAGGCCAAGAACTGCAGATCATTGGATAGGGGACCAACATGATTTAGAATGAATGGAAAATTAAAAAAATTGAGAACATTTGAGTTAAGCAAGGCCAAGAACCGCAGATCATTGGATAGGTGAACAACATGATTCCGAATATGAAAATTAAAAAAAAAAAAAATTGAGAACATTTGAGCTAAGAGAGGCCAAGAACCGCAGATCATTGGATAGGTGACCAACATGATTCAGAATGAATGGAAAAATTAAAAAAATTGAGAACATTTGAGTTAAGCAAGGCCAAGAACTGCAGATCTTATTGGATAGGTGACCAACATGATTCGGAATGAATGAAAATTAAAAAAAAAAAAAAAAATTGAGAACATTTGAGTTAAGCGAGTGCGAAGAACTGCAGATCATTGGATAGGCAGTGACTCAAAATAGCGCGATTCGGAAGTTCGAATGAAAACTAAAAAAAAAAAAATTGAGAACATTTGAGTTAAGCGAGTGCCAAGAACCGCAGACTCATTGGATAGGTGACCAA
>JAKCPI010013716.1:0-14465 GCA_023213315.1 Euborellia annulipes
CTTACGAATTTTTGACATGAACAATACTTTCTCTCTATATATATTAACATATATAGAGGTAAGAGAAAGTAATAAAATAATTATATCAAGGGATCGAGGGCGAGGAGTTAATCGATTCTTTCGCCAGATGGCAATGGACAAAGGGACCTTTTGGGTATTTTGGTGGCTATCAGCAGGGACTCTTTTGATATCCCCAGGCAGCAGCAGCAGCACTGTTGCCCCTAAAGAGAGTAAATATTCCACAAAGTCATAAGCTCTAGTCCCCAAAAAATAGAAATTATTAACTCTGTTAAGGTTAGGAAATGAATTCCACCTGTCAGTGGGAGATTATTACAACGAATTCAAAAGAATAATTTTGAATTCAAAATGATCGTTCGGTTAGGGTTGATAAAGAAATAATTTATTTTCTTTCTTTTGTCAAAAAATATCATCGAAATGCCACAAAAATCGTTCGTATAACGGTAGAGTAGAGATAGTTAGTTAAAAAAATAAAGGAAACAAAAGGAAGAAGCAGTGTGGATTTTCTTAATTAACTTACGTTCCGGTTCTAAATTTGGATCATCATCAGAACTGGTGCCGTTTCTTTCCATGTCAATATATTTTCTTTTTCACTTGGTTTAGCAGTCTACTTGGGTCAAATGATGTCCAAACCCTAAGACTGAAACGTTAACTGTGGGCTGATCCTAATAAAGAAAATCCCCTAATTGCGATTTCTTCTTCTTTCCTTTTTTTTTTATCTATACACTTGTTACAACTAAGTAGCAGGTGTTAATTACATTCTTGTCACAAGAATGGATTTTAATTATTTATTTTAATTTGATTATTTCGATTGTTGGGTTTTAAATTAATAAGAAAGAAGTAGCAATACATTTAATTAAGAAAAAAATTGAAATTTTAATTAATAAAATTATTAAAATCCGTCAAAAAATTAAAATAATTTAATCTCACATTTAGAATTCTATAATTAATGATATATATATTAATTTTTTATTTTATTTTGTACCCTTTTTTTAATTTTAATTGCTGAGGTCATTTAGAGGTTAATTGTATATATTTACTAATTAAATTTAAGCGCTGGTTTTTCAGGTTCAGTCACCCGAGATTTTAGGTATAGAAGGTTAGCACGCTACCAACTACACCAAACCCGAGGGCGTTTTTTTTTTTTTTACTAATATAATTGCAAATATTAAATTTATATATTCTTTTAATTATTTTTTAATTTATTATTTAAGAAAGATAATTTAAAAAATTTTTTTTTTTTTTTTTTTTTTTTTTTTTTTTTTTTTTTTTTCTTTTTTCCTTTTTCATCGTTCTTTGTGTATTTTTAATTTTATTTTATAATTTATATATTTTTTATTATTATATATATATTGAATATTATTTAATTTAAATAGTCAATCTTATAAAAATAATTTATCTTAAAAATAGTTTTAATATATTTTTTAACTAATTTTTAAATATCTTGATTGACTTTTTTTTTCCTTACATTTAATTTAATATCAAATAATTTAAATATTTCTTTTTTTATAGCTTTTTATAATTAATAAAATATTGTTAACTTGATCATGTAGGTATTCGTTTTCTACATACAAAAACATTCTGAATTCAATGGACACAATATTATTTTGATCAGGAATTAAATAAATTAGAAAAAAAAAAAACTATAAACTCGTTTGTGAGTAAAGGCACTTAATTTTTTTAATGAAGATTTCTGAATGGATTTTTTTATGCAATAAACTCCTCGGGGTGAAAAAGAAGTGTAAAATAAAAGCATGTGTGTGTGTGTGTGTGGGTGTGGGGGAAAGAGAAAGAGAAGGAGGATACATTCCGATGAGTGTCTCACTCACTCAGATGACGGAGCGACATGACCCGCGGGGGGCATTTAAAAAGCCATCACTTGTCAAAGTGTTTTAAATAATTATCTTAAAAACCTTAACGAGATAATCATTGTAATTATCAGTCATCAAAACAAGTTGGTTTTTTTTTTTTTTTTTTTTTTATTATGTCAAAGTGTCCAAGGGGATAATTAAATCAAGTGAGAACAAAAAGTGGGGATTAATCTAAAAATGGCTTCTCAAAACTAATTCAATAAAAAAATAAATAAAAACCATAAGAGATTTCAAAAAGGAATTGTTTCCAATGAATTTGGAATGTTTTTATATATGAAGGGCTTAGTGGAAGATAGTCATAAGCCACAAAACATTCGTTTCGAGATATTGGCAAATTAAAGTTTGGCTCAAATCTTGTAAATCAGCCACTTTCTTTATAAAAACGAACACTTGTATGTCTTATAAAACATATAGTAGAGAATGGAACATTAATTCGCCCTAGTTTAAGTTTTAAAAGTATTTATAATGAACAAGAAAACGAAAAATGAGGCTTATGACTTTCTTCGCCGGAAAAAATAAAATTTTTTGCTTAAAAAATGAGGTTTTTTTAAAAAAGTTGATTCTGGAGTTTATTAATCGGTTTATATAGTCAATTAGAGGTTTTCTTTCAGCACAAATTGAGATCAAATTTAGTCTGAACTGATCAGCCGTTTGGAATCTACAAGGGTTTAAACATTCAAATAAGAATTTCCCGCCGCGCGCTCTAACGCGATAAAATGAAATAATAGGAACAAAAATAAATGGTGAAATCTTTTTTAGTTTTTTCCAATTTTCTAGAAATTCGTTTTAAAGATTTTATAATGTTCAAAGCCTAGTGGGCTTGCTTCCTGGTCAAACCCTCCCTCTCTTTACCCCGTACCCACAGATTTATATCTCTCTACGAATATTTATATTTTAATTAATGTACAATTTTGTAAATTTAATTTTTTATATCAATAATTACTTAACAATGTATTTAATTTAATAATGTCAACAAGGCCAATTAGTAGAAAAACTTATTATTTAAATTCTATTATTAAAATACTAATTTTTGATTATTATTAATTTTATTGAAAATAATAATTTTTAATTGTCTCCAGGCTGACGCATTTCCTGGGCAACTCTCTTATATCTCATGGTTAAAGTTTTCTTATGAGGCACTGTCTCCTCCAAATATCCACCCAGTAATATTGCTGCTATTCCTCAAAGCTCTCCCTGGACTGTTATTTCTTATTTTGGTGTTTTTATTGATGTTTTTATTGAGGAGCAAGTTGTCTCGTTACAATTTCTTTCAAATTTTAAATATTTTCCTATTTCTTCTATACAAATCAAATTGCACCCCTCGAGTATTCGTATTTTACTGATGTACTTTTTTAGGTTTTTTCCAATTTTATCAAAAAAAAAAAAAAAATACCCGGGCTCGTCCGGGATTTAGAACCCGGGACCTCTCGCACCCTAAGCGAGAATCATACCCCTAGACCAACGAGCCAATATTATTTAAAGAAATAAGTAAAGGTGAAAGACAAACAACAAATATCTCGAAAGTTAACCTAGATTTATAAAAGAGAGGGGAAGGGGAGGGGGAAAGGCACGCCGCCGCCGCCGCCAGGTGGCAGGTGTGCTGCAGAAGCAGCAGGAGTTAAAAGCGCCAAGCAACATGTTGGCTGACCTCTGACACTGACGCTTGGCTCTCGGCCAGACAAAGTCGCATTTATACTAATAATAGAGCTGATGTGGCCAACAATTTATCCATATAATGCACAAAAATATTCATTAATTAGTGGATAATAATTGCAATTTTTCCTTTCTAAAGGTATAAACTCTGAAACTAATTGACGAATTTTAATATTTTTTTATTTTATTTTGGGGGGGGGGGAATTAAAAAGAATTTTACAGTCAATAAATTAAAAAATTAAAATGACAGCCAAGGATGAAATAAAAGCTTTTTTTTATTTCGTATTTATTCGTCGACATTTCGGTCGCTAATCGCTGACCTTCCTCAGGACGAAATAAGTCATATAAAAATATTACGCTGATGGAATGAATAATGATTAATTGTATGTAAATATATTTGTGAATTAGTTGATTTGATTATTTGCCCAATAAATTTAAATTTTACTTTATCAGGGCAGAGAAAAATAAATTTTTAAATTTAATAACAAATCCAATAAAAAAATCTAAAATGGAAACATTTTGAAAAGAAAAAATTAGAGGTCCAGAGGCTCATAACGCAGATAGTAATTTTTAATTTTATTTATTACACGCTTTTAGCCTGAATTATTTTATTATTATTATTTATGATTATTAAGGTTGTTCGGACGTTAAAGCACTTTAACTGATTAAAAGCTAATTTTTTAATATGTTATTAATCACTATCAAATACGTATAAAATAAAATTTTGAAGCAGATCTGACAGGGTGATCGTGTAATTAATTTTTTAAAATTGAAATTTAACATGTAGTCTATGGGGAATAACGACGATTATGCACTCATATACGAACAAATAGGCACCGTATCCGATACAAAAACAAAAAAAACTAAGCATTTTATTAATTCACTTCCGAGGAATACGTTAAAAATAAAATCAAAGTTTCTTTGCCGACCGCTTAAAGATATTTTAACAAGAAAGTCAAAAAATTCTCCAAATGACAGTCGCTAATATTTAAAATAATGAATTCTCGAGAGTCAGACCAGCCTGGCAACGTCGCATAACAAAAGCGTGTCTTATCTCTATGTTCCAGTTACATTTTTTTTTTTTTTCAATTTTACAATATTTTTTCTCGCAAATCGTCCATTGTGTTTAAACTTCGATTTGCATTAAACATTGTAAATATTCATTAAACATAAAATGGTTATGCGTGTAAGATTTAAAAATATAGTTGATGAATGCAATGTTGCCAGTTCTATATTACGTGAAAAACTGCTCAAGTCGAAAGTCATTCATTTATTATTTTTGGTAATTAAATTATTAACTTAATCCAATTATAACTATGATAGGTCACGACTAAATTATAATAAGGAATTTTGGTATTCAAATTTTTAATTTTATTTAAAAAAAATTTAGATTCTATTGTGACTTTTACGGGGTACTATCCGAACAACCTTTAAAAACAAATTAATGTAAATAAAAATCTCTAATATAAAATTATCAATCGTAACAATGTAAACAATTGAATAATAAATGTTTACATTATTAAAATTAATTTTTTTTTTTCTTAAATAATATTTCAAATGATTCCAATTAATAATACAATTTTTTTTTTTTAAAGGTTATTTCCAAACAACAAATAATAAATCTCAAACCAATTAGTTTTCGCTGATTTTTCTAATTAATAATCTAAACGTTATCTCTTTTTAGAGATCAAATTAAAGAGAGTAAAGAAAAAAAATGAACAGAATTTCCGCTTCTCCAGGGATAAATTTCTCTTCTGTAATCTGATTGTATCTTTATTTGAATACGGTATGGGCATTTGTATAATTTTTTTTTTTTCATCTCAACGGTTTAAATACCAAGGGGGGTAACTAACATATTTTGAACACAAACACACAACAGATGGAATCCACTTTTTTTGAACTCAGGGGGCTTCAAAACGTGTATTTCCATTAATATGGAATTTTTGACATGAATACAATTCTTCCTATATACATTTATTAAAAGGGCCTTATGGAGGCAATCTGTTCGCATGTTTTTGCGATGGAGGCTTAGAAATTTAGCCAAAAAGCCCAACTATTACGGAAATTTGCCAACAGATGGCAGAATGGTAGGGCTATATTTAATCTCATGTATATATTTGTTTGATTTTCGTTGATCTTTTAATAATGAAAATATTAATTTATATCATTTATAACAGCATAAAAATATATATACATTTTCTTTAATTTTCTGACTAAAACTATTGAATTTTCTTTTATTGTGGCCTCGACTGATTCATTTCCTATCATTTTTAATTCATATTTTTATCATCTTTTCTCTTGAATTTCTTAAAAAGGGAGAATTATCCAACTTTTTCATTTGCTTCATCAAAATCATAACAAAGGGCGGCCATTTTTTTTTTCTTAAATATGGAGAAATAACCTCTTTTAGCCTCTCATTTTTTTTTGACAGTTGACAGTTTAGTTTTATACTCTTTGAAATTTATAAATATTATTTTATATCCTCAGGATTGGCACGGAATTTGCAGCCAGGAGATTAAATAAAAAAATCTTTTATTTAATTTTTATTTGCCGACATTTCGGTCGCCGACCTTCATTCAGTAAAAAGAAATTGTATTTAATTGCAATGAATATTAAAATACTTAAGATCGTGTTAATTGACAAATTTGCTCCCTGATGAAGGTCATGATTGGCAACGAAACGTCGCAAATAAAAAATAAATAGATTTTTTTTTTTTTTATTTAATCTCCCAGCAAGTCCCTGAGATCCTGATAAATCTCCACAGCCATAAAACATCAATTATTTCTTTTATATCATTTATAACAGCATAAAAATATTAGGATAATGTTAGACAAAGCCTGCCATCTTTTGCAAGAGTGTGAACTATTTTGGGTTAATTTTTAAATAAATAAAATTTATTTTTGTTTGTCATTATTATAATTATTATATTACACATATAGCTAGGAGAATATAAAAATTAAACATCAAGCGAAATGCAGAGGCGGGTTGTGCAGCTAGTTTGAAATTGAATTTAGAATTAGATGTTAACATATAGAGTAGTTTCTCTTTCTCTTTTAGCCTTCACTCTCTAACCCTGCATGCACATCCATCCATTTGATGTCCGTCTGTCTGTCTGTCTGAACTTGACCCATATATTTGGATTTCCCTTTCTATTTAAGGGGTCAAAAAAGACGAGATTGTTTGTTACGCCTCCTATTTCATAAATCATCTCTTTCTCTTGGGATAATTTTGCATATCATTTAATTTTAAGCTAAATTAATTCCCTATTCATGTCTTGTTCAAGATCAAATCATTTCTTGATTTATTAAAGGAAACTTGTAGAAAATAAATGAGAATTGACAAAAATGTCTTCTTTCTCAATTTGGATTCTTTGACATCTCCTTTAGGTCAACGAGTATATAATTAATTATTTAAAAATGTAGATTAATTAAATTTTTATTATTTTATATAAATGACCCATCGAAATCGGTTAAGTAGTTTAAGAGTTACACAAAAAAAAAATTGTTGCTATAATTAATGGTTAAATATTAATTCTTTCAAATTGAAAATCATCAATTACTAATTGAATTGTAAATTACAAATTACCTTTGCAAATAACATTGATATTTTTATTTGTCTAAATTACAAAATACAAATTACTTATCATAATTCAGTTGCATGTAAATTATTTATGTCCATTCCTGTTTATATATTTAAAATAAATCAAAATACCAGAATTATTAAATAGTATAAGGGTATTTTATGGCTGGTAGAATTTGCAACAGGAATGAAAGTTAGAAGAAAAATGCAGCCAGAATTTTTCTTTAAATATATATTTCAACAGCTAGCTGACGTTTCGGCTTTGGTTAAAGCCATCCTCGGAGCTACAAACAATGAAACGAAACACTTCTTTTTTACAAATATTGTTTAACAATCATTTTTATAAAACTTTTTTTTTTTTTTTTTTTTCCTAGAATGAAAATCATATCTGCTTGTTAGTCTTCATATACATATATTTTGAATTGTATCCGGTATTAAAGTTAATTTAGGATATAACATCAGGGAAAAAAGTTTTCTGTTCAAGATCAACTTTTTCCTTCTTCTATCACCAATACAATATATTTATTTTTTTTTTGTGCCTAATGTGATAATTGACTCAGGGCAGTACAATTTCATCTAATGTATTTTTAGATTTGTAGTTATTTTTTTATACAAATGAATTTTAATCGGTTATTAAACATGTTTCTTATTTTTGCGCTAGGTGGCATAGCAGGCTTATTTTGTGACATTTTTTAAAACACCTCTATATAAAAGTACGGTGGTATTATAATCTTTTTTAAAATTCACCGTCCTGTTTAGGTAGATATGGATGGATTCCAAAATAAGCCTTTTAAACAGATTTTCCTCTGTCTGAAAATTTCGACGGACTCAAAATCGAAGACATGATTTAGCTCAGTCGCATGCCGAGACAGAGCAACAGTATCTTCTTTATTTTTAACATTGCTCTTGTGTTGTGAAATTCTTTTGTGAAGATACTGGCACGTCTGCCCAACATACGACAGCTCACAGTCCTTACAATTTATTTTATAAATCACATTTGATTTCTGCAACAAGGGAGTTGGAGTCCTTCATTGTCCTTCTTGTACAGCAACAAGACTCCAACTCCCTTGTTGCAGAAATCAAATGTGATTTATAAAATAAATTGTAAGGACTGTGAGCTGTCGTATGTTGGGCAGACGTGCCAGTATCTTCACAAAAGAATTTCACAACACAAGAGCAATGTTAAAAATAAAGAAGATACTGTTGCTCTGTCTCGGCATGCGACTGAACTAAATCATGTCTTCGATTTTGAGTCCGTCGAAATACTTCAGACAGAGGAAAATCTGTTTAAAAGGCTTATTTTGGAATCCATCCATATCTACCTAAACAGGACGGTGAATTTTAAAAAAGATTATAATACCACCGTACTTTTATATAGAGGTGTTTTAAAAAATGTCACAAAATAAGCCTGCTATGCCACCTAGCGCAAAAAATAAGAAACATGTTTAATAAATCCGGGATTAAAATTCATTTGTATAAAAAATAACTACAAATCTAAAAATACATTAGATGAAATTGTACTGCCCTGAGTCAATTATCACATTAGGCACAAAAAAAAAATAAATATATTGTATTGGTGATAGAAGAAGGAAAAAAAGTTGATCTTGAACAGAAAACTTTTTTCCCTGATGTTATATCCTAAATTAACTTTAATACCGGATACAATTCAAAATATATGTATATGAAGACTAACAGCAGGTATGATTTTCATTCTAGGAAAAAAAAAAAAAAAAAAAAAAAAAAAGTTTTATAAAAAATGATTGTTAAACAATATTTGTAAAAAAAGAAGTGTTTCGTTTCATTGTTTGTGGCTCCGAGGATGGCTTTAACCAAAGCCGAAACGTCAGCTAGCTGTTGGAATTAATAAATAATTGCTCTTTATTTTAGTGGATTTATATATCTAATGTTGGCATTATTACTTAATAATTTATATATATATTTTTTTATATTAATTATTGACAATAATAATGAAAAATAATTAAATAATTTAAATAAATATTATTATCAATTTTAATATAAATTTAAATTAAAGAATTATCAATATAAAATCTTCTCGGAACCTTATCAACACATCATCAAAAATAATGTTTGATATTTTAGAATCCAAGAGATATAAAAGAATAAATAAATAATGATGAGAAGATAGAAGAAAAAGAGAGGTCAACTTGATAGGTGCTTATGTGAAATAATATATATTTATATATTCTCTACATCTCTTTGATTTTTTCCTTCCAAGTTAATTAACGTAAGGAAAGCCCACAATTAAATGGGCCATCCAAGAATAAAGTAACTATCGGCTTCGCTCTATCTCTCTTGTTCCATTATTATTTTTTCTACATATAATAATACCAACATGAAACAAAATACACTAAAGAAAAATTAATTAATCAAAGAATACTTCTTTGATTTAAAAATTCTAAAGATTTTCATCTTTTTTATGTTATCTTCATTAAAACATTTAAAATTTTTCTTATTATTAGTTTTAAAATTATACTCCAAGAAACAAAAAGAAAAGTTGAATCTCTTCTTTTCTTTGTCTTTGTCTGTTTTACATTATAAGAAAAAAAAAATAAAAGTCTTCAAAAGGATTTTCTAAACTTAATATAATCCTCTCTCTTTCTGCAATCTTTATTTAATAAAACAAGAAAATGAATTTCCATCATTTTCTGAGATCAATATCTACTAGAGAAATATTAAAACCATTTAAATATGATTATATTCTTTGACTTTGATTGTTGTTTTAAAATGGAGTCTTTCTTCCTTTTCATATTTAACCTAAAATTGTTAATTATTTCGCAATAAATCAATATTGGAATTGAATTTCAGAAGAGGAAGATAGAGAGCCCAATTCAACATTTGCTATTGTCTCTATGCATGAATTGACCCTTTGACGTAAGTAAGTATCAGCTGTTTGTGGTTGGCTAACAATAGAATTCTCTTCTCAAATCTTCTTTGGCACTCGCCTCTTAAATTTATATTTAATTTTCTTGAATTGTCTGTTATTAACATTAAAATCCCTCTCTTGAATTAAATAATTCAAAACAAAATTTATTTTAGAATTAAATAATTCAAACTTTAAATAAATATTTATTTTAGGAAGCTGCTATTTAAAATATAACAAAATAATATTATTTCATCAGGAAACACTGATTTAGATGTGAATGTTGTGAAAATAATTTATTTAGGTTATATATTGTTATATAACCTCAAAAGAAAAAAAATGGCTGTCGACACATATCAGCACAAAGACTATTAAATTTTAATAAAGTGGAATATTCTTTCCTTTTTTTTTAAGGTAGTCTATATTAATTAAATTTTATTAAAAATCCCAGTAGAAATTTTAAATAATTAAAAGCACTGTATGAAAGAAGATATTTAAAATATATATATTTAAATTTCCTAGAACTGAGAATGTTAATAGCTGTCTGTCTCTCCACCTCTGGAATTTAAGTGGAATAATTAAAATTTAAAAAAAGAGAGATTTCTAATTCCATAAATAAATATAATGGGCCTTTTTTCCCTTAAAAAAAAAAAAAAAAAAATAAAAAACAAGAAGGGGGAATCAAAGGGACATTATTTTTAAAAGAGGCAATTGGAATTGGAACTGATTCAATTCAATTGCCGACGATTGGAGGTTTTAATAAGAGATACAAAAAAAAAAACAATTTTATTTTATTTCCATAGTCTTGAAGGTATTGCAATTAAAAAAAAATATTGGAAAATAATTAATAAAATTAATAATTAAAAAAAAAAGATAATTAAAAATGGCAGTCGGATTAAATCAAAGAGATGTAGAATGTATATAAATATAAATAGGTAGAGAATTTTCCCGAAGTTGGAGGGGCGTTAATTTCTTGGAGCAGAATTCTTATTTTTTATATCCAAAGAGATTTATCCAAATTCTTTTCATTTCCAATTTTATTTTTGCAAATATAAATCATGATCCAATCAGACATAAATTTACCAAGAGATTCGCATAAATAAGCTTTTATCTTCATTTTTTTTTCCCTAAATATTATTTTTTTCTCTCTCTCATTTTCCAAATTCAATAATAATGACACGCGAACGTCAAAAAGAAACCCAACTGTTAATATTACGCACTGAGAGATGAGATAAGCGTCTCTTTTTATAAGGAGTCATCATTCCAAAAGTATTCTTTATTTATTCTGAAATCCAAGGAGAAATTTATTTTAAATATAAATGAGTGTGTGATATTAAAATCAAAGACCACCCAATAAGATTTGCTATCACGTGTCATTGCCGTGATTTAGAAAAAGCTTTTGTTTGCGCTCGGACGTGTGATATCATTGCATTTAAAGTTCGTCTGAATTATATTATTTGAAAAAGCTAGGAATTTTTAATTTTTATTTATTATCCAGAATTATTTATGATTATTAATTAAAAAAAAAAATTATTTTGTTAATTATTGAATTGTTAATTAATTATCATTCGTAACAATGTAAACAAATAAATAATTATTTGCATTAATTTTTTTTTCTTAAATAATATTTAAAATGATTCTAATTAAAAATAATTTTTTTTAAGGTTAATTTCCAAACAACTTATAATAAATCTCAAACCAATTAGATTTGGTTGATTTTTTTTAAATTAATAATTTAACGTTATCTTATTTTAGAGATTAAATTAAAATAATTAAGATTTGGGTCTCAATTACATACGTTTCGGCCACCTTCTTCAGAATAAAAATGAACTTTGTGTGAAACAGTTTATAATTAGGATAAAAAGAAAAAGTATTCATTTTTTTATCACGCATTTTTTTTTTTTTCTTTTTTTCAAATAGACCTATGTGAGATAATGAATTTTAATATACTAGCTGCGCCTCCCGCTTTCGGTGGCCATTGTGAGGCTAATTCCCTAATTGGGCTAATTGATATATTCCTTTACATTTATTAAAATGTAGGAAAAATTCGGAGAAATTTTCCTTTGCAAAAGTTCACAAGATTCAATTTTTTTTTTTTGGCTCCTTTAGTTAAGGCAAAAAATAAATTTTAAAAAAAAATTTACTAGAATTTAGATAAGAAGTTGAGAAAAGTAGATGTATAACTGGATGAAAGCAGTTTTTGATGAATAGCAGGATGAAGAAAGCAGCTAGCATTAATTCTCGACCGAGACCGAAACGTTAGCTTAATGGGCCTTAAATAAATGCTAGCTACTTTTCCTTTCTTCATCCCGGCTACTCATTAAATAGGAAGTTTATTCGGAAATACCCTTTCGTAGCTTAAAGGTGTAAATTAAAAATAAATCTTGTTTTAGGTGGAATTTATTGAAACTGTTTCGGAAATTCAAAGCCTCCATCTTCAGGCTTCCAAAATTCCAAGATCCGTTTTTTGATTCTTATAGATTCTTGTTAAATTCTTTAGATGACATATGTTGGGGGTCGGAAATGTTATTCACGAAGGAACCAAGCGCCATTAGCCTAAATCTGAGATAATGGGGCATTTCATTTACACAATTTTAAACAAAACTTTTTTTTTGTTTTATTCAAAAAAGTGCACAGAGTAATAATGTTGTGATTTAAATAAAGCGGTAGATATTATTTTTCCCTTACAAGATGGCGGTCTTATCTCAATTTCGATCATAATGGCGCTTGGTTCCTTTATGCATAACATCGTCCATTTGTCCTTTTGATTTTAATGTTTTGTTGATTTTAATTTCCTCTCTTTACCCTCTTCTACCTCCTTCCACCCCAGTTCCAACGCCCATTGAAATATAATTATATTTCAGGCTATTTAAATTAATAAATTAAACATTAATTTAAAAAAATTATCTAACTTATAATTATTTATTTAAAATAAAAATAAGATTACAATTTTATATTTATGTAACATGGTAATATTGTATTTTCTTGTTCAGAAATTTCTCCGAATGTGGGGGCCAAAGGATAAAATCCTCCATTAGGATCTTCAAAGGAATCCAAACAATTTCACTCTCATGTAAAGGATTAGTTTTTCTCTAAACGTTGATTGTTTCAACAGGCTTGTCTCTCTCTCCTTGATGTCACTCGATGTCTGATCATTTCCTCCCCCAGAGGATGAAATGGAATTATTCATATGGGATGTCTCTTGCTGCATGCGCTGATGGAAATTAAAGCAAATAGTTTTCTTGAGCATGGATTATTTAAAACAAAAAAAAGGAAATTGCAAAAATTAACTAATTTCTTGTCAAGTTGCTCCATTCGGAGTTAAAATCTTATCACTGATTTCTTCATAAAATGTAGGCGTGGACAAATAAAATCTTGCTTTATTCTTCTAAATTATCATACCTAAACGATTTATGAATAAAATTTAAAATTAAAACTTAATAAAAATAAATATTGAATTACTTCTTGAGGATTTTTGTGCGATTCGCGTTGTTTATTTAAATAATCAAAGAAAAATTGCAATGAGTAAATAAGAATGCCAGAGCCCCTTGGATACGTCTCTGTCTGTTGGTCGCATCGCCGAACGCTAGTTACTTCTTAATTCATCTAAAATATTCAAATAAAAAAAAATTATAATGAATAAATGAATGATTATTTTACTAATATGAAATATTTTTTTTTGTGTGCAATTAAATGAATATTGTTTATTTTTTTTCCTACTCTATTTGATATGAATCTTTCATTCATAAGCTAGTCAAAAAAAGTCTCTGATCCTTTTTAAATTTTATCAATTTCATATAGACCTATCTACGGTTAGGCCTGTAAAAACTGTAAAAATTAAATTAAATATTAAATATCTTTTGGCCAAATTTGAAATTTCTATTTGTAAATAAAAAAGAAATTTTTTTTAACCTCTTTTATATAGATATAGATATATATGTTCTACATCTCTTCAAATTAAGTTTATTTTTTTAATTTAATTTCTTAATTAATTGGTTCCACTATTAATTATCGCAGATATTTTCATTATTAATTTTAAATTTATTTTTTAATTAGAATATTTTTAAGGATTTTTTTTGCAAATAACCATCGTTTCAAAATTAGCCCTTTTTCTTTTGATGTTAATGATAGATAAAATAAAAGAAGTCATTATTTATAATTAGAATAACAAGTTCATTAACCCACAACAAACTCTTTAATAGGTAAACATCGAGTGCTAATTTTATATTTCGCTTGTTGTAATGATGGTAATAAATTTGCATCTCTCTCTGTGTGCATATTATAGCCATAAAGACAGACATACAGGAAATGATTTGTTTGTTGCATAATCAAAATATTTGTTAATATGAAAACAATTTTTTTTAAAATAAATTAAACATAAATTATAGAATAAATAAATAAATTCAGGAGATTTAAATCTATCTTGCCCTTTCCAATGATAAACAACACAAAATAGATTCTTT
>JAKCPI010013717.1:0-51852 GCA_023213315.1 Euborellia annulipes
TTTTTTTTTTTGCTTCGTTTTATCGAATTATCTCAAAAACGGCGGAAACTATTTTTATTGAAAAAAATTGAGCAAATCCATGTTATTATGCAGTCGACTGAAAATTCCCGAAAAAATTATATTTTTCGAGTAATTAATTGTTTTGTCAAAATGTTTGTTAGTAGTGCGTGCGATAGCAAATTACTGTGGACGCTCTAACTCAAAAACTAGTGTGAATATCAAAACGAAATTTCACATGTACTTTTGGTGCATTGAGATTAGGAGTTAATTAGATCTTGGTTGAATTCGGACCACAAATTAAGGAGGGGTTTAAAATTAAATCTATAAGATTTTCAAACTAAAATAACAAGAAAAATGAAATCAACTATATAATGATCATATAATAACGAAAAGATTATTATATTTTTTGGGGAACAAAATTACGGGTGGGGGGGGGGGGGTCAAAAAATAAAATCTAGGCCCTTGGACCAAACCGAACCAAATATTGAATAGTTTTGGCTAGTTTTTGCACTTTTAGTCTTCTGTGATCTTACTGATTATGTATACAAAATTTGGTTGAATTTGGTACAAGAATTGTATTTTTTGACCCTCCCCCACCCTCTAAATGATTTTATTAAATATTAAATATAAGAGAGGGGTAACATTAAAAAACAGCATATGGTAACATTAAAATCACGCTTTCCGTGGCGCCGCGATTTTGATATGATTTACTAGTAAAAATGTTAGTTTTTCTATAAAAATATATCTACATATAATCTGGGGTAACAAAAATTATCTCAATCAAAATTGGGTCGCGAATGAAAAAAGTTTTAAAAACGCTGCTTTAGGCAAACTGATTTTTACTTCTATTGTCCTAGTATTAGGTTCAAGGAAAATTTTTCATTTTTTTCCTTTTTTGCCCACTCTATTGAAAAATGAGAAAAATCATTTTGTCTGTCTGTCTGGATTCAGATACTCACGATAATTTAACAACGAAACGTCGAAGAAAGTTCGTTCTTGTGCTAAAATATTTGTATTTCTAATACAGAGAGCTAATTAGATTTTGGACTTTCTAGCTTTAAGTAAAACTTCTGATTCAAAAATAAAGAAAACATCATTTTTGTAATGATTTTATTCAGGTATTAAATCAATGTTATAATATAGCCATAAATGAACAATTTATTTTATATTTAAGTTTATTATTATTTAATTATAAAGGCGTCTCTAACGTAAATAAGTTTTCAATTTTTATTATTTAATAAATGGGCGAATGAGCGATTGTTTCATTAGAATCTGATCAAAGAAAAAGACTAAAAATAATGGGGATAGAATGATCTCTATTCTTTTTGAGCTAAGGCATTGCAAAGTGTCAAAAACAAGTCCAAACCTATTTCAGACTATTAGATAATTTCTTAATTCCTAATATTTTTATAGGCTTTTGACTCTAGGTAAAAAAATGTTAAATCGAAATGAAAATAAGATTTAGATATTTATCATCAAATTATTAATTCACCGAAACTGCAAACAGCGCACCGAGTCTTGAAAAAGTTTCACTTTTCCTCCAATTTAAAGTTTGATACATAGATAAATGATACATACAGTCGAGAACCAGTGGCGGAACTACAATACTGCAAGACCCCGCAACGCTACTCAAATTTTTCGGATTTATTATTTGTTAATTATAATAAAATTGTCCCTATTTAAATTAGAATAAAAATACACTGACAAAAAAACATACAGTTATAGTCTAGAAAAATAATAAAGTGCTGTGCCTTTTTTAGAATAGACTAGGGTAAATAAATTCTAACTTTTTTAATTATTTAATAAATGTGCGGATGAGCGATTCTTGGTTGGGGGCTGGTTGCCAAACCTACGGATGTTTATATATAGGTAATACATATAATCGAATATTTAAATTATTTATTTATTTATTATAGTAAATATTCTCACATTTAAATATATTAAAAGATATTACACTAGGGTATATTGAATGGGCTTGATGGAATAACGTGATCCCGATGCCGAGAGACTGTGTCTCAATCTCACCATAAAACAGGCCAAAATTTATAATGTGAAAAAAATTGATTGAATCTAATCTGAAGGAAGTACGGACGTAATCATTCTAATATAAGAAAATAGCATTTCAATTAAGAATTTTGTACTTTAAATGAAATGTTATGAAAACATTCAGTTTCCTCACTGGGGCAGCGAGTCGAATAGAAATGGCAAAAGGGTTTAATTTTTTCCTCAACACATTCAATTAAATCTATTGAAATTTCATATCTATGAAATATTTTCTTTTATCTTTTATATCAAATAGTTTTTATTAGAATATTTGCTTTTTAAAGGGTTGTTTATTTGAAGTCTAATTTAAATAAACGCTAATTAGTACTTTGAAATAATTTTTAAAAATATAAAATTAATAAATATTATAAAACAATCGATAATTAATAATTATATTTAATTTTGAACGAAATTGATTGATTAGTTTTTAAGAAAATGGAAAAAAGCTGGAAAACCGTAACAAATGACTCTCTGATCTGATGGCGGGTGACTTGCGACCGAGCCTCTTGATAAAATAGACCAAATAATTATAAATGAGAAAGAAATGTATCTTATTTTATTGATTTTCTCTATCTGAAGGTTCACACTATGTCTATTATATAAGAAAATAGTATTTTGATTACAATTTTTTTAATTCAAAAGAAATTGTAAGAAAAGATTCAATTTCTTCTACACGGGAGCGAATCAACTAGAAATGGCCAAGAGTTTTATTTTTTTTCTCATTAGATATTTATTCAAATCTATTGAAATTTCATATTTCTCTGTGATTTTCATTTATTTTTTATATATAATAATTATTATTAATAAATTTGCATTTTAAATGGTAGTT
This sequence comes from Euborellia annulipes, assembly GCA_023213315.1. Taxonomy (NCBI): domain Eukaryota; kingdom Metazoa; phylum Arthropoda; class Insecta; order Dermaptera; family Anisolabididae; genus Euborellia; species Euborellia annulipes. Next base: position 2,873 of record JAKCPI010013717.1, read on the forward strand.
TATTTGAAGTCTAATTTGAAAAAACGCTTATAACTACGTTGAAAATTTTATAAAAAATATGAAAATAATAGATATCATAAAACAATTAATGATGAATCATTTACTACCATTTTGAACGAAATCGATTTGGTACTTTTCGAGAAAAACGTCAAAAACCATCTGAACCGTCAAAAAACGATGTTTTTTGAAAGCACGAGATGGGTTTGAAAAAAGCTAAAAAAGTCATATGAAACGAAACATTGACTTGTGACATGGAGGTGAATTTTAAAATGCTTCTAAAACGGCCTTTCATAGACAGTTTTCGGGGTTTTCGACGATTTTCTCGAAAAGTACCCAACCAATTTCGTTTAAAATAGTATTAAATGATTCAGAATTAATTGCTTTATAAGACCTATTAATTTCAATTTTTTTTTTTAAATTTCAAAGGAGTTATTAGCGTTTTTTTAAGTTGGACTTCAAATAAACTACACTTTAAAATGCAAATTTCCTAATAATAATTATTTTATATAAAAAATAAATGAAAATAACAAATACATATAAAATTTCAATAGATTTGAATAAATATCTAATGAGAAAAAAAATAAAACTGTTGGTCATTTCTAGTAGATTCGCACCCGTGGAGAAGAAATTGAATATTTTCATACAATTTCTTTTAAACTACAAAACTCTTAATCAAAATTCTATTTTCTTATATACTAGACATACTGTGAACCTTCAGATAGATGAAGACGATAAAATAAGATCGTTTTCATTCTCATTTATAATTAATTTGTTCTGTTATATCCAGAGGATGTCTCACCATCAGACACCTTATTTGTCATTGATTCAAGTCCATTCACTCTACAATATTGGAATATTTTTTAACACGCAAACTATTGATCTTAGACATTTTAGTTATATGAACTTTTCTGTTGGAAATGAAATCTTGTTTAATAAAGATCATTATATAAATTTGTGTGACTCGAACGGTTAGGCAGTGATGGTGAAATTTATGTGGAAAGTTAGATAAATCCTGCTCTAGAGGCTTAAATATTCTACATATTCAAAAACTCTAATGAAGAAACATTTTTATATTTTAATTTACTAAAATTAAGTTCATTATCTATAATTTGCTCCGATGACTATTTAAATACCTAGAGAAGATTCTTCTTCACCTTCAAGTGCCATATTCGATTCCGAGACTCGACGATTACTGTAGAGAGCATCCTCTCCATTGTAATTTTCCGGGGGAAATTTTTCACAAGAGTAGTTTCCCATTGAGATTGATATTGTTAATGACCAAATAAAAAGTGGGGATTGGAGAGGGGGGGGGGGGGGATTAAAAATATTTTCATTCCAGCCTTGGACGTCCGACAGTACGCATCTGTCACTTTGTGCTCCTCAACGATTCGTGAATATTTAACACTCACACTCAATCTTTTATTCTTAATTTGCACGAAAACCCTCATAAATTTTTTCTTAATCCAGTGATATAAAAATATTATTTTTATTTTCATCCCCTCTAATTTAATTCAATCAATATATTATTTCAATATAATATTAACATCTAGCTAAATCTACCAAGGGCACTTGCAGCCACCATCCCTTTTAGCTAGCCAGTCAACCCAACTTTCCAGAAACCCATCATAAATCAGCCCCCGTCAATCTCCCTCCTTTCAAACAACACATATTTTCTCTTAAAATATTATCAAATAGATCTTTCTACTTCGATTTCTTAATTTTTCATTCGTACTTTCATTTTTTTCATTTTTAAATATATACGTATATATATATTTTTAATAAACTTCGTTTTAATAATATTATTTATTTATTATTGCACGGTTTTTAAATACTAATTGTTCTAAAATAATTCTTTAATAATTTCAACTAATATCTTATTTTAATATCTATCTATCTATCTTCTGTTCCGAAAAAGACACATGCCCTGACAGGCCATTCACCCCACCCTACCCTAAACAAACAACCAAATTCAGCTTTTGACAACAACTGTTTCGCCCAAATATTTTCCATCCGATATACAAATATTATATCTGAACATTCCGATTTAAATATTTTATTTCCGAACATTCAATATTAAACTGTTTCAATTTCAAGTCATCTTACTTTTAATTTTAATTCTAATTCGTTTTCTCATTTTTTTCATTTCTAAAATACATAATATATATATTTTTAAATAAACTTCATTTTATTAATATTATATGTTCTATTATTACACAGTTTCTAAACATTAATTGTTCTATAATAAACTCAACTAATATCTTATTTTAAATCTTAAATATTACCTTAACTTTTTTCAATCGAATATTTTATTTCCGAACATTCAATATTAAACTGTTTCAATTTCAAGTCATCTTACTTTTAATTTTAATTCTAATTCGTTTTCTCATTTTTTTCATTTCTAAAATACATAATATATATATTTTTAAATAAACTTCATTTTATTAATATTATATGTTCTATTATTACACAGTTTCTAAACATTAATTGTTCTATAATAAACTCAACTAATATCTTATTTTAAATCTTAAATATTACCTTAACTTTTTTCAATCGAATTCTCATTATCTTTTTATTAATATCATTTTCTTATTATTGCACGGTCCTTAAATATTAATTGTTCTATAATAATTATATAATAATCTCTATACATAATAATCTTATAATTTAAAATATATCTATTATAAAATCTAGTATCTAAATTAATAACAAATAATTCTTCTCCCCACTAACAACATCAACTAGTTTTAATTAATTTAAGACTTAATCTAGCAATTTATTAAATAGCTCATAATTTTCCCCTTACTAACAATCAATCCAAGTGGTAGATTTAAACCTTTTCAAATCGCCCGGTGGAAAACCACTGTCCAATTTCTAAGAGCTCACTGATATTGAATATATTCAAAAATATATCCAAGTTCGGAGTTTTAATTGGTTTACCGGCTCTCTTATCTTTACTTTTCTTGTCACCCTTTTCATTTCCACCTCAAACTCTCCTTACTAATGACATCAATTAAAATCAATTTCTGCAACATTCGCGGTCTATCTCGCAATTCGAATTTACACGACGTACTTCAACATCTCGAACATGAAAAACCTGCTCTTTTAGGCCTATCCGAAACTATAATTGACGCGAATAAATCTAACGGTCGTGACTACCAATTCGAAAACTATACACTTCATTCAAAATTTCGAAAAAAAGGAGGTGTCTGCTGTTATATTAGAAAGGACATCCCTAGTAGGCGTTTAACTAATCTAGAATCCAATGAATTCGATGCCATATGGATCAAAATCACGTTAGGCCACTCAACTAAATTCTTCTGCATAATATATTTGCCCCCCAAAGACCCCAGATACAAACAATTTTTTGACTACCTCCTTGAGTGCCATTGCAATATCCTGAAAGAATTTCCATCTTCTGAAATATCTTTCCTAGGTGACTTTAACGTCCACAACAAAAATTGGCTAAAATTTTCTAGCCATAATTCCCCCGCAGGCTCCGACGCTGAAATCTTCTCAACGGGGGGGGGCCCCCCAAAAATTATTACCGCCCCCCCAAAAATCCCCAAAAAAAAAAAAAAAAAAACCCATCTCTTCGTTTTTTTTCTTCCTTTCCCCCCCCTCTCTTTAAGAAAAAAAAACTTCCCCCCCTTTTAGATAAATCCAAAAAAATATAAAAAAAAAAAAAAAACCCCCAAAAAAAAAAAAAAACCCCCCCCCCCCCCAACAAAAAAAAAAAAAAGAGAGATAAAAAAAAAAAAAAAAAATAAAATGAAATAAATTTTTTTTTTTGCCGCTTACCAGTGGAATGAACTCTGCATCAGAGATAAAAACGCTTCAGAATTCGCAGACGCCCTTAACGAGGCAATTCAAATAGGCTTAGAAACCTATATCCCCTCAAAATTGATTAAAGGGAACAAGGATTCTAAGCCTTGGTTTGGTAGACAATGCGCAGATTCCGTCCGTGAAAAAAACAAATATTTTCAGAAATGGCAACTTTCACAGCTAGAATGCGACCGAGTTGCATTTACCAAGTCGCGAAGCTCATGCAAAAAAATCATCTCTGAGGCAAAGAAATCATTCGACCAGAGGATAGCTGACCGTCTCGCATCTTGCCCCAATGGAAAACGGGCCTTTTTCTCGTTACACAAGGCAATAAATAGAAATTTCGCGTCCCCCTCACTTCCGCCCCTCTTTCACCCAAATGGTTCAGTAGCCACGACCCCCGCTGAAAAAGCCGAATCACTAGCATCCTATTTCGCAACTAACTCCACTTTAGATGACAAAGGGCTTAACCCGCCCACTTATACCCCCCAAACCAACCTCATGAACAAAATAATTTTCAGGCCCCAAATAATCATAAAAGCCATTAATAAATTAAATTCCAAATCCGCCGCAGGCCCGGATAACATCCCACCAATTCTCATTAAAAAATGCGCCCCTGAACTTGCCCCTATCTTATCCAAGCTATTCCAACTCTCTTACGAGTCGGGCATATTCCCCAAAAGCTGGAAAATAGCCAGAGTCACACCTATTCCTAAAAAAGGAGACACATCTCAAATCTCTAATTACAGGCCTATCTCGATCACCTCTGTTCTTTCCAAATTAATGGAATTAGTCATAAACCAACACGTCCTTCATCACTTAGAAAACAATAAATTAATTCACGATAGGCAATATGGATTCAGACAAAATCGTTCCACAGGCGACATCTTAACCTATGTCACCCACACCTTCAACAATACTCTAGAGGCCGGAAAAGAAACCCTCGCTGTAGCCCTTGATATCTCCAAAGCTTTTGACCAGGTTTGGCACAAAAATCTTCTTGCCAAACTGCCAGCCTTTGGATTCACACCAACACTTCGCAAATGGATAGAAAGCTTTCTGACAAACCGAAGTATAAAAGTTGTGGTGGATGGAACATCATCTGAATCGTTCTCTACAAACTCTGGTGTTCCCCAAGGCTCTGTAATCTCCTCCACACTCTTCCTTATTTATATAAACGACCTTATTGATCAAACGGCAAACCCCACTCATTGTTACGCCGACGATAGCACTCTACACGGCAAACCCTCTCTCCCGAATAATCGAATCAATATTGCCTCCTCAATTACTCTCGACCTAGACAAACTGAATAAATGGGGCTCTCAAAATTTAGTTAACTTTAATTCAAATAAGACTCAATGTTGTCTAATTTCTAGGCGCGAAAATAGAGATTTCCCTGATATTCACTTCGATTCGAATACCCTGAAAATGTGTGACAGCCTATCCATGTTGGGCGTCTCTGTCGCATCTGACCTGTCTTGGAATGAACACATCTCCTCTGTGGCGAAATCTGCAGCAAGGAAGATTGGCTTCTTATTCAGGTCCAAGCGATTTTACAAACCCCCACAACTTCTCACCATCTACAAGGCCCAAATCCGCCCCTATCTCGAATACTGCTCTCATCTGTGGAGAGGAGCCTCAAAATATTCTCTTGCTACCCTTGATGCAATTCAGAAACGAGCCGTCAGGCTAATTGACGATTCTACCCTCACCGACTCCCTCGACTCGTTGGCTCATCGAAGAGATGTCTCTGCCCTTTCCCTTTTCTATAGATACTATCACGGCAGGTGCTCTGATGAGATAAAGTCAATAATTCCCCCCAAAGCATACTTTGCACGCAGCACACGTTTTGCCGACTCCCAACACTCTTTTGCGGTCAAATTGGAAAAGTGCCGGACCACTTCATTCGCGAATACATATATCCCCATGACTTCAAGGAACTGGAACTCTCTCCCAGCCTCTATCTTTCCCAGCACCTATGATCTTCAAACCTTCAAAACCAGGGTGCATAGACACCTACGTCTACACCCTCTCACTTAATCAACTTTCCCTTCTCTTCGGTAATGCAAGGGTCTTTCGAGATCCATAGGGGCTACACCTTTACTGGTGCACCCCTTCTTGCATTCGATTGCATTAAAAAAGTAGCCCCCTGGACCCCACCTCCCAGCCTCTGAGGCATAGGTGGTCCCAAACAGAGGCAGGCACAAATGCCTTTAGTAGCCCCTGGACTCCACACCCTCCCAACCCCTGAGTATAGGTAATTACAAACAGAGGCAGGCACAAATTCCTTTTAGTAGCCCCTGGACCTCTACCTTTCCCCTAGCCCCCACCTCCCAACCCCTGGGGTAGTTACAGAGGCAGGCACAAATGTCCTTTAGTAGTATGTGATTGATTATTACTTTTACCCATATCTCTTAAAATATATAAAAAAATAATTAAATATAACAATATTATAAATAAATAATTAATATGTATGTAATAAGATGACTGGCTAAAATTTTAATTGTATTTAATGACACAACAATAACTAACCTATGTGTATGGGATACTTGAAGTCTTGGTGCTTAATTTCAGCCATTTTCTAGTGAATAAATATCTTCAATCAATTTAAATTAAATAAATAAATACAATATTAAATCAATTGGATAAGAGGTAGAAATGTTTTTTTTTTTAATATTATTTAATGACAAATGAAATGAGAAGTTAGTAAAACTGTTGCCAACTATTAAATTGATAAATTCACTAAATTGATCTTGATCATATAGTATATGTACATCCAGTGGCGTAGCGAGAGGGGGGGCAAGGGGGGTTATCATGCCCCGGGCGCTACTCACAAAGGGGCGCCAAATGGTCCGCAAAACAAAAAATTGCTGGATAATTTTTATTTTTATTATAATTGATTTCTGGAAAATATATTTTAAATTTAGTGCCAGTGTAATATAATAAATGTTAATTCGTAAATAAAAAGGAAAAAAAGGAACACTAATAGTCTAAATCAAACTGTAATAATATATTCATAATAGAAATGGCACGTCTTTTCTACTGGCAGGGCTGACTCGGCCTGTGTCTAGATCAGTGGTTCCCAACCTTTTGTGGTCCGTCGCCCCTTTCTGGATGTTGACTAACACCCTATCGCCCCTTTTCATTTTCAGAGTATGCCTAATTTTATTTTAAAGCAAAAAATTAACAAATATTAAAGCAGTTTTATTATTTTAAACAATTTTATTACCGTATATAAAAACAACCAACGCAGAGTTTTATCTAGAGGTCACTCTTAAATAAAATAGAAAAAATAAAAATGTATTTTTCTAACAGATTGTTTTTAAGAACAAAAGTGAAATAGTTAATAGATTAAGGGGTGTGTGGTTTCACAGTAAATGAAATTAAACTCATTGAGGTTTATACAAACTCAATATATTTCGGATTATTAGTCCATCATCTACTGATGATGGACAAATAATCCCGAAATTATAATGAGACTTGTATAAACCTCCATTAAGTTTAATTTCATATACTATTAACTTGTACTTTATTAATTAATTTCATGATTCACATCAAATGCTACACCACTTTTCCTTAAGTAAAATTAATAGTTTTAAAGATTTTTATTTATTTTAATTAATTAAATTTAAAATTAATGTTAAAAATAAATTACAAATAAAAAATTTAATTTGATCCATTTTTAAACTATGGAAATTAATATTTCAATTGTTTTTTATTTAAAAGAATTATGCCTTGTTGAAACAAATCTACAGGATTCTCTAGTCTTATGACCCTGAAAGGCCTAATTAACATTTCTAGTTGTCTGAACAGTATTAGAAAAAGAATTCAACTTACCTCAAAGAAGTTTATCTTGTTTAGAAATTTATTCGGAAAATGCAGCTTTGTGTGGATCACTCTACAATGTAGACTGAATACTGTGAGTGAGCTGTGTACTGAAGTACTGGCCAAAGTCAACTTCATAGAGGGATTCGATTCTCACGCCATCTGGTTTTGAGTCAGGGTCACCAACAACATAATTTTTTTCGTCCTAAGTGTGATGCCAAAAACTGCCAAAAAGGGCTCCTTATTGTTTTTAGAAGTTGGCGATATTGATATTCTAATAATATGCTAGACTGAACTATAAGTTATGAGATTTAGTGTTAAAACTATTGACAATATTTTTTTCCTCCAAGTATACATTTTGGACCGTCATTCCCTCACCCCCAGGTCAATTCTCTAAGCAAAAACGTTAACTTTTAACGAATTCAGCGTTAATTCATTTTAACACCCCCCCTTGTCTAAAAATTGCTTTTCTGTAATCAAAAACTTTAACACCAAAGCGTAAATATTTAGCCAAAAGTGTTAAAAATTAAAGCCATGTCAGAGTGTGAAGTTAAAATTTAAATCCATATTTCAAAAAAAAAAAAAAAAAAAAAAAAAAAAAAAAAAAAAAAAACATGGCGTCTTTAACCTAAAAACCAAAAAGTAAGGTTATGTTTTTGACAGCTTTGAGTTAAGAGCAATACATTTCAGATCCAATTGTTCTGTGACAGAAACATTAATACCACAATGATAAATAAACTTTTATTATATATATATTTTTTATTTTTTTAATTTATTTATGGTTTATAAAATATATAACATATAATAAAACTATTTTATTAAACAAAATATATTTAAATATTTAAAAATAATAGATAGAAAAAAGAGAATTATCATTAGATGTGGCCAAAAAAAAAGAATTGAATTGCTAACTAGACTAGCTATGTGGGTATTTTTGGTGACTTGAACGTTTATTTGTATCAATTTTTTGTTAAAAGTCTTAGATTTATATATATCCAGCATTTTCTAACAGGATATATGATCCGAATCCTCAAAAGTGTCATGGAAAATGCTAGATATCTATAAATCTAAGAGTTTTATCAAAAAATTAATACAATTAAACGTTCAATTAAATAAAATTTTCTAGAGAGTGAGACAAGATTCAAGTTTCTAGGATGAGTGGTTTTCATTTTATGAAGGAGAAACTGCGATTTTTTGAAAAAATGGATCATTTCCTGTCATGGAAAATGATAGATATCTATAAATCTAAGAGTTTTAACAAAAAAGTGGTCCAAGTAAACGTTCAAGTTAACAAAATTTCCTAGAGAATGAGATAGGAATCAAGTTTCTAGGATGAGTGGTTTTCATTTTATAAAGGAAAAACTGCGATTTTTTGCAAAAATTGCAGTTTTTCAAAACTTCAACCTCATTGCGGCACGGATTACCATTATCCAATTAAGATGAAACTTTGTTTGAATTGTAGCAAATTTAATCTAGTTTAAAAATGTATAGAGTGGTCTTTGTCGAAAACGTGCTCCTTCATGGTCAAAATGGGAAAAAATCGAAAAAAGTGCGAGTTTTTGGGGCTGCCGAGGTCGAAAACATGGATTTTGCGCTTGAGCCCGAACGGTTGGTCGAAGAAAAAAACCTAAATAATGAAATTTGTAGGAAATTTTATGAACTTTCATTTTGAATAGGAAGGTTATTTACGAAAAGTTGATAGTTTTCGAGTTATAAGCAAAAAACCGCCAAAAAATGGAAATTTTCACATTTTTTTGCATTTTCTACAATGTTGCGTCACGAAATTTTGGTGGGAGACCTCAGATTTGGATTCAGCGCCCCAAAAAACATATTTATGCAAAAAACCAGAACTACCCCAAAACTTTCCCCATTTGAACACAATTTGACTGGACTATAAATAAAATAAAAAAAAGAACATTGCTGTAAATATGGACTTGGGAAGGGAGTATTTATTTGCTCGATACTCAAATAATTCTAAAATAAAAAATAATAATGTAAAATTTTAATATGTATATTAAATAAAAAATTTATTTATTTATGCATACCAACCTATAAATCAGCACAAGGTCTTAAAATTAAAAAAATTAACATTTCAAAAAATTATTTTTTCTTCTATATTTTGAGCCGAATGTTCTAAACTTGGAGATCAGACAAAATTTAATCAGATGTCCGTGTATTGATAACAATATGGCGTTGTATATTTCACAAAGAGAAACAAAGAGCTTGTCCTCTTCTTTATTCAAAAAAAATACACACAAATATATTCGGAAGGAATATTTGGATATATTTTTGTTTTTTTTTTTAGAAAAAACAACTTTGTTTCTCTTTTTTAAAAAAAAACACTTTCTTTAAGTTGTATATTTAGTCAAATTGGTAAAATCAAGAATATTAGCGTAATAGAATAAATAATTAATAATATTTATCCGTCACATATAATTCTTCGATGGTGCTCGAAACGTTTTCTCAGGGATCATTTTAGACTTGTTCAAATTGCCATTCAAAATTAATTGTGAAACCATTCTGACGTGGGGTTGATATTACTGCTCTGATATTGATACCGCAAATATAAAAGGTCTTGAATAAGCCTCAAATTTACATTTTCAACTAACAAATTAATAATATTTTTTAAAATTGAATCACCTAAATTAAAATATTCTCTATTAGACAAATTGACATATCTCATTTAGAATTCAGTAAGATTTCTGCATTTCGGTAATAACGTTTGTAATACTTCTTTTGAAAGCCCAATACAATTGTTGAGATAGACTTTTTCTAAATGTTCAATATTATTTAAAAATAATGGTTTAAATTGACAATCTGCAAGCCAATTACAATCGTTAAAATTTATTTTGGATAATTTTCTACAATTTTCATGTAAAATTAAAAATTGTCTCTCAGAAATTGGATCAGAATTTCTTTTAGAGAAATCAATTTCTTTTAAATTTTTTAAATATTTTTTTACTGAATATTCTATACGCGTTGGTTTGTTTCTGATAAATTCAACAGATCCCGGATATCCAAATATTGGAACACAAACGGGTCAAAAATGTCTTCAATTGGCAAATCTAAAAGGGTAGTCTCCATTTTGTGTCTCTAAAAGTCTGGTGGGGTGTTCACCCTTCAAATTGTATTTTAATTTACAGATCAATGATTAGATCAATAATGGACTATGGAAGTCCAATTTTTGCTAATGCAGGGAAATATCTATTAAAAAAAACTTGATATCTTGCAATATAAAGCTCTTAGAATCAGTCTCGGAGCTATGAAAACATCTCCTACAAATGCACTATTAGCAGAAGCTGGAGAAATGTCCCTTAACCTTAGAAGAACTAAGCTAGCGAGAAAATACCTAATCACTAAAATATGTACTAAAGATAATCCGGTTTTAGTTTCTATAAGTGACCTTCAAAACAAAATGCACAATAGCATTTTATATAATCAATTATTTATTGTTAAAAATTTTGAGAATATAACTGATAATAACCTACCTATTTATAAAAGTAATAAGCCACTAATATATAACTTTCCATACAGGTTAATTTTATATGAACCTAATATTAATATCAAGAACTGGAATAATAATAATAATAATAATTTTATAAAAATAGAACTTTGTAGTATACTAAGAGAGAACTACCAAGATTTTGAATATATTTATACGGATGGATCAAAGAAAGAACTCGAATCCCACACAGGGGGTGCATTTTATCACGAAAACACAGGTTTTTACAAACAGTTTAAATTGAGGAAAGATGTATCTATATTTACAGTCGAAGCGATGGCTATTCTCAAGACTTTGGATTATATCAATTCTTGTAAAAACAATGAAAAATTCCTGATTATTTCCGATTCAAAAAGTGTACTTTTAGATATGGAAAATTTTGGAAAAAAAAATCAGAGAATTATTTAATATATCAAATAATAAACAAACTAATAGAAACTAAAAAGGATATAAGATTTTTATGGATTCCAAGTCATGTGGGAATCAAGGGAAATGAAACAGTTGATAAACTAGCAAAGGATGCGATACAAATAGGAGAAATATTCGAAATAGAAATCCCCAAACCAGATGTTGTTTCTAGAATTAAAGGAAACATATTGTCAACATTTCAACAAGAATGGAGAGAATCGAGCAAAATCAAAGGCTCACATTTATACAAAATTATGCCAACAATACCCAAAAAACCGTGGTATAATGATATAACACTCAATAGAAAAATTATATCTCTCCTAATACGATTAAGATTGGGACATACAACAACTCCTAAACACCTATTCCAAATGAAAATAAAGGACAATCCTTTATGTAACTGTGGCGAAATCGGCGATATTAACCACCTGGTACTAAATTGTATAAACACAAAGCATAAAATTGATAAATTTTATTCTGAGATTTCACGATGTATTTCATTTCCAATGAGCGTAGAAACTCATTTTATATCACTTATTCAATGAAAATGAAATGACTAAAGAAATAGTAAAATTCATAATTTCACTTAAATTATTTATATAAATTGAACATTTTGAATGAATAAATTTTATGAGTGACTCCTATATTAAGTCCAAATGAAGGCCAAATGGTGTCCACCGAGGCCAAAGGAAGAAAACAAACTATCTTACTCTAGAGTAAAGTACTTTAAAATATAATTTTATTAAAAACTATATTGACTATATTGTCTTATTATAGAATTCAAAAAACCTTCTATTATATTTTTTTAAAATATAGGGGTGTTTAATTAATTATAACTTGGACTTGTCGAAATGAATTATTTCATCTTTACCATATAAATATGAACAGGGAGGATAGTTAATTGATTTCCACAATATCTATTTTCTCAGGTGTTTATTAATAATTTTTAAGGATTTAGGTGTCGGTTCTAGGTGAAACATTATAAGTAACTTATGAGGAGAATTTTCTAGGTTAGGTTTCACAAAAGGAAATATTAAAACAAATGTATGTTTTTTTTGAGTTTGATTCACTCGATATATATTTCGGGTTATTAGCCCATCATCAGGAGTTCAAATGAAAACTGAATACAAATTTGTAAAAACATTCAACAGGTAAAATTTTGAGAAAGAAGAGTACGTTCAGAAATTTTTTTTTTTTTTTTTTTAATATAAACAAAATGTTATTATTTAAAATAAAAAAATTAAAATTAAAAACAAAATTACAAACAAAATCAAATTAAAAACAAAAAACAAATTACAAACACCAAATATGTAATCGAATTTAGGAGCCAATTTTTAGTTTATTAATTTTAGCCAAATTAGAATCAATGATTACATCTTTGTCAAAGTCCAATTGATTATTGAGAATACTGAATTTATTCATAAGTGCCAATTTAATTTCAGTTGATTCTAGAAGAAGAAGTCTGGGACCACTTCTTTCAAAATGAATTGGGGTAGGATTGGAAGTAGAAGCAGTGTGATTTTTCAAACTCAAAAAAAAACATACATTTGTTTTAATATTTCCTTTTGTGAAACCTAACCTAGAAAATTCTCCTCATAAGTTGTTTATTAATTATTTATTTCAGAACCCACAAAAAAATTAATCTAATCTTTTTTTTAACGATTCAGCCCCCCCCCATTAATATAATTACTTTGTGCCCCACTTTATTTTTAATTTCTCATAAATTTATTAACAATTTTTAATTTAATTTAATATTTTATTCGGTAAAGATTTAATTTAAAAAATAACGAAAATATTAACAATAAATTATATGTAATAAAATATTTAATTTACCACCACTCAGCTATGATAAAAAATTGTGATAATCAATCAATATAATACTATATATATATAGTATATGTGTCTCAGACTCTCAGGGGTAATTCTTGTCCTGTTTTTGGTCGTATGAAATAATTACAAAATGGATCTTTATAGTAAATAAAAATTGAAATCTCCATTAATTTGTCATTTTCAAAAATTTATTTATTTTATCAATTAAATAAATAATTAATATAAAGAATGTAATTGGAATTTAGAATGTATATTTTATTTTCAAATATCAGTTAAAAAGAGCGCGAAATCAGCAACGACATCTGTGGCCAAATAGAAAGTGAATATCACGCATGCGCACTCTATATAAGGAGCTCTAGACTAGAAATTTAAACCATTCTCAGTATACGTATACTACTAGTCACTAGTCAGTGTATTGCTAGCATCAGTAGAGATAAAATTTAACATTTATTTTATTTTTACACGCTTTCGAGGTTTGGAGTGAAAAATATCGTCCTTCTGCAAACAACGTTTGGATCTTTTTTATTCAGCTATCATTTCAAGTAAGTAGTACCTAACATTTTTATTACCTTTTAATTTAATTACAAATATATTTTATTATTAATTTATTATTCACTATATTTATTATAAAACTGCAATCATTTAAATTATCATGCACAAACACCTTTTTTGGAATTTAAATATAATTTTTTTTTTTTTTTTATTAATTTAAAACAAATAATAATTTAATATTGTAAATAAAAATGAAATCGTAAATTATTACAAATGGTTCTATTAATTTTAGGAGTTACAAAAATTACAATTCCCCACTGATTCACAATACAAAAATAAAATAAATAAGACACACGTGTTATTTTGTAGGTTATTTTTTTAAATGATAATTAATTCAGAAAATTTTAGCAAGTAAATAAAAATATAAGTAAAAAAATCTTTTAAAAATTTATAAATACTATATATAAAATCATTACGTAATTTTATGCATATATATTATTATAATTATATTGACTATATCAATAAAAAAAAATACTTTTCTAAAATTGAAACTTTTATCTCAAAATGAGGTAAAAATTATTCGATAAAATTTTCCATTTACAGACGACTAGATTTGAAAAATTGAAAGGGCCATTAGCCAATTTTTTTTTGTTTATTTTCAATAAAGATTATTTTTCGACATATAAATTTTATTATATTTATTTTTTTATTTTAAATTTTTAATACACTTTAAAAATAATAATAATCTTTTAGGTAAATATGACCAAGTATTCTGTTAGGCCGTATTTATTTGAGAAAGAAAGGGCTGGAATCAAAGGAATAAAATAATAGAATAGCTTTATGAATAGATTTACAAATGATTTATTGTTTTTTGTATTTTATAATTACAAATTACAATTCTTTTCTAAAAATAATTTCAAAACGTTTATTAAATATCCAAAAGTTTTGAGAGAAATTCCTCCTTAACCTACTATTAAAAAAGTATTAATTAAAGGAGACATTAAAAGAGTGTGTCTTCTGGTGGAATAATGAATTTTTTAATTTATTTATAACAAGCCTATAGTTTCGATGGCTTTGCCATCTTCATCAGTCTATTACAATTATTTAATTAAAATGTTTCACCTAGAACACTCTTTTATTGTCTCCTTCAATATATAAAAATTCTGCTACTCTCGACAAAAAAACTTTCAATTTAATTCAGTAGATAGTTTTCGGCTCCTATGTTGGTTTTAATATTTTTATATACACTACGGTCCAAAAAAATCGAGAGCCACCAATAAAAACTTTATTAAATGGCAAATTATTTTAAAAATTTTTACAAATAAACACATAATTTGTTCCATTAACTCTTAAACTAACATATTCAATAAAAATTGTTGATAATTTTTGAATTTTATATATAAAAAATAAGTAAAATTAAATTAAAAGATACAATTACAAATTATCCTACTTTCTCAATATCACTTTACAATAAATAAAATTTTAATAAAAGATCAAATTCCATTTGAAATATCAATAAAATGAATAATTTTGAATTAAGCATCATGGATATAGAAAGATAAAATATACAAAATGGATATTTCTGAAGTTCAAGCAATTCAAATTGTCTGCCTAATTAATCAAGGGATAAGTCAACGACAAGTGGCAAGTACACTTGCAATAAGCAATAATTTCAATAATGTATGGTTACTTTTAAAATAAACTGCAACGGATCGTTGCTAAACTTTATCCAAATTCATTTGAAATATCAATAGGTTTATTCCTTTATTATTAATCAGATATCACTTGCAATTTGCAGTTCATGTTGACTTTAATTCAAAATATAATGATCGATTCTCATTTAATACTCGAAAAATAAGAATTCTACTATGGATTTTAGACGTTTTGGTTATTATTAGTTATCAATCTTGAGTTGTTTACCAAAAAGAATCGTTCTTTGATTTTAAGTCGATTCCTCCACGTGCCGCGAGACTGATTACAATACTTTCCCCATGGTTCGCATTGGATAAAGTAAAAATTAAAAATGATTTACTATTTAATAAAGTTTTTATTGGTGGATCGATTTTTATGCACTTCAGTGTAATTTGTTAAAAAAGTTGGATCTTTCATTGTCTGACTATATTTTTTGTACTTCTCCATATTAAATTGTCTTAAAGACATCCTTCATTTCTTCCAGGAGTTTTTCCACTCGTTTATCTGTTAGTAATAGTTATTTGTTAGTAAACATGGATTTTGCTCTTTGCGCGAACGGTTGGTCGAGAACAACAACCAAAAATAAAATTTGTATGAAATTTTATGAACTTTCATTTTGAATAGGAAGGTTATTTACGAAAAATTGATAGTTTTCGAGTTATAAGAGAAGCCAGAAAATGGAAAAGTTCACCTTTTTTTTTTTTGCATTTTCTACAATGTTGCGTTACGAAATTTTGGAAGGAGACGTCAGATTCCGATTCAGCCCCCAAAAAACATATACGGGGTGAGTTTTTTTTTTATTTGAGACAATCTTATAACTCAAAAAACAGTACATTATATGGAGAAAAGTTTCAAATAAAAGTTTATTTATATCAAGGGGAAACTAAACTACGCTATTGTTTGTCGACCTAGAACAAACTTTCAAGGGTATTTCGAGGTCAAGTTCTGTTTTTTAAATAGAAACCTATATGTTTCTGTACATATTCTTTATCTATAAAAAAAAACTGAACAACTTTCATTAGAACTATTTTTTATACCACATCAAATAAACAAAATATTAAATCAATTTTAATTGAATGTAATGGAAGGCAGCCCAGAGGTAGTGAGGAAAGAAAAAATTAACACATATAAAATAAGGTGTAATTTATTGGAATCCTTCCTCCTTTCCTTTCAAACCGACGTTTCGGAGGATTTTTCCCTCCTTCTTCAGGGTTTCAAAGGGTCAATGAATGAAACAAATAAAATGTTTCCTTCTTCTCTCCACAGTAGTGTCTAATTAAGAAAAGGAGGGAAAAAAATTGTTTTTCTATGCCTTTGTTAAAAATGAAGAAAGTTTTTGAACACTACTGTGGAGAGAAGAAGGAAACATTTTATTTGTTTCATTCATTGACCCTTTGAAACCCTGAAGAAGGAGGGAAAAATCCTCCGAAACGTCGGTTTGAAAGGAAAGGAGGAAGGATTCCAATAAATTACACCTTATTTTATATGTGTTAATTTTTTCTTTCCTCACTACCTCTGGGCTGCCTTCCATTACATTCAATTAAAATTTCTACCAGTCCGTCTCTCTCCAGAGAAAATTTCGTTGCAAAAAAATATAAAAATAATTATTATTATAACAATTATTCAACTTAATTATCAAATAATAATGAAAATATATTTAATTATTAAATAAATTATTTAATAATAATTTATAATTTAATAATTTTACCTCACTTTTCTGAGACATTCCAGAGTGTATTCACCGCATAAATTAAGACCATTTTAATTCTGTCTTCAACAAAAAAATGTTCCATTTTTATTATAGTAAGACAATAAAACTATCTACTGGATTGACATGAGAAATAAACTTTTTTAAATTCAAGAATTTTAAATAGTTCTATAAAGTAGAAAATAATCTCTTAAATCTGTGTATAATGAAAATTTAAAATCATTATAAACACTTATTTTCATTGTTGTGACTTTTGCATTTAATAATTATTTATATAAAAATTAAATATTTGACCATTATTATTTAATAATTAAGTTGTTAAAAATAATTTTTAAGATTTTTTTGAGATATAATTGATTTAATATTTTTTTTATTTGATTTCGTACAAAAAAAATAGTTCTTATGAAAGTTTTTCAGTTTTTTTTATAGATTATGAATATCTAGAGAAAAATATAGGTTTCTATTTAAAAAACAGAGCTTGACTTCGAAATACCCTTGAAAGCTTGTTCTAAGTCAACATACAATAGCGTAGTTTAGTTTCCCCTTTCATATATATATATACGCTATATGGACTATTGCATAAACGCAATGAGCTCCAGGTAGCCATAGAAGTAAACAATATCGACATATGTCTAATATCTGAAACACATGCCACAAGAGATACAATATGCAAAATTAACGGATACAAATTCTATAATGCTTACCATCCTAATAACTGCGCTAAGGGGGGAAGCGGTATCCTAATAAAACAAAATATACAACATCATGAAGATCTCAAATTCCAAACAGAAAAAGTACAAATCTCCGCAATTACAGTCAAAACAAAGAAATATCCTATCACGATCGCTAGCATATATTGCCCACCACGATATAAATTAGAAGAAAATGAATACACCGAAATAATGAAACAGCTTGGAAACCGATTCATACTCGGAGGTGATTTTAACGCTAAACATATCCATTGGGGATCTAGATTAAACACTAGTAAAGGAATAGAACTTCTGAAGGCCATCCGTACAAACGCTTGTGAGGTCCTATCAACAGGAAAGCCCACATATTGGCCCACGGACTCAAATAAAAAGCCAGATCTCATAGACTTCTTTATCATCAAAAATATATCAACTAACTTCATGATGATAAATGAAAACCACGAATTAAGCTCTGATCATAGTCCTATTGTCCTTACGATCAGTGAAAATATCATACAAAAATCATATAATCAAGTACTAGTTAATAAAAGAACAGACTGGTCAAGTTTCAAGACGGAACTGACTCGAGAAACTGACCTAAGCACCTCAATTGAAACCCCGGAAGATATCGAAACAGAATTAAATAAATTAGTTAACAATATACAAATGGTAGCCTGGGATAACACTCCCGTAATAATAAAAAAACTTCATGGTATAAACTACCCTCGAGAAATCATTAACCTCATAAGGGAAAAACGAAAAGCAAGAAAGAAATGGCAAAGGACACGTGCACCAATACACAAAACCAAATGGAATCAACTTACACGTCAATTGAAAACAGAAATTGCTAACATCAAAGCAGAATCAGTGCAAACTTATCTTAGCGAACTATCGGCTGAGAGATGCACCGATTACTCACTCTGGAAGGCAACAAAATCGATCAAACGCCCAATATTGCAAGCACCGCCCTTCAAGGACGCCCAAGGAAAATGGGTTAAAGATAATCAGAGTAAAGCCGATCTGTTTTCAGATTACTTGGCCAATATCTTCATGCCCAACCCAGAAAAACCGAACCAACAACCCCTTGAATATATCTCATTAAAAGAGTTAGAAATTGAAATTACACCGACTACGGTCAAAGAAGTACAAAAAATAATAAAATCTGAAATTAAACCAAAGAAATCTCCAGGGTATGACCTAATTACGGGACAGGTCCTGACTAATCTACCAAGAAGGGCTGTTGTGCAGATTACTAAAATCATTAACTCAGCCTTCCAGTTAAATTACGTGCCTCGGCAGTGGAAGATAGCGGAAGTGATTATGATTCTTAAACCGGGTAAACCTCCAAATGAGCTCACCTCTTATAGACCGATCTCACTATTACCAGTACTTTCTAAATTGTTCGAAAAAATCCTACTCAGAAGATTAACACCAATCATTGAAGAAAAGAAACTGATACCCAATCATCAGTTTGGATTCAGGCGTAAACATTCGACAATTGACCAGGTGCATCGAATAACTAGAGATATAGAATATGCACTTGAGGAGAAGAAGGTCTGCTCGGCGGTCTTTCTCGATGTATCACAGGCATTCGATAGGGTCTGGCATGATGGACTACACCATAAGCTTAGAAAATCCCTACCGGCATGCTATGCAAATATCATTAAATCTTACCTCGAAGATCGATATTTTCGAATAAAACAAGAAGACGCTTACTCGAAGCTTAGGAAGATTAACGCTGGGGTTCCTCAGGGAAGTGTGATGGGCCCACTCCTTTACCTCCTCTATACCAGTGATCTGCCAGAAAATTCCCTAAATACAACAGCCACATTCGCCGACGACACGGCAATCTTGGCAACCGGACAAGACAATAACGTATCTACTCAGAAATTAAACACCTCAATCTCCAAAATCCAAGCATGGACCGATAAATGGAGAATTAAATTAAATGAGAGCAAATCGGTACATGTTGATTTTACCAATAAAAAGATTAACTATGTGCCGGTATATCTCAATGGCAAAATTGTTCCATACTCTAATCAAGCGAAGTACCTCGGCATGACGCTGGACGTGCGCCTTCGCTGGAAAGCTCATGTCAAGAAAAAAAGAGAAGAACTAAACAATAAATACCGAAATATGCATTGGATAATGGGCAGACAGTCCTCAATGCCTGTCCAAAACAAGCTGCTCTTATACAACCAAGTCCTTAAACCAGTCTGGACTTATGGCATTCAGTTGTGGGGGTGTGCCAGCCAGACAAATAGAAACATAATACAAATTTTCCAAAACAAAGTTCTGAGGAGCATTGTCAACGCACCGTGGTACATTCGAAACACAGACCTCCATCGTGATCTCGGAATTGAGACGGTCAGTGAAGTCATCAAAAAATCGGCCATAGCCCACCAGGCGAGACTGGAATCACATATTAATGAAGAAGCTGCCCAACTCCTCGATGTGGACAACATGACACGGAGGCTCAGGCGAATTAAACCGCATGAACTTGTGGAAGGTGTCCACTGATAGGAAGAAAGAAAAAGAAGACAAATGATTTAAAATTAATCAAATATTATGTAAAATATTGATTGAAATTGTATAAATTTTAAATATAAGACTGATATTACTTATTAGCTGCTGGGCAGCTAGATTGTAATTGTAATAATAATAAAAAAAAAAATGTTTTCTGTAATAACAGCCTCATTTGGGCGTTCACTGCGCTCTGCATTATTTGTGCTGGTACGACCACGTTAAAATTCAGCAATCCAATTCTCTACCATTTGTCTCGATGGACCAGAGTTAGGATAATGTTTATCAAGCCATCGTTTGGTTTCCAGTGTATTTTTCCATCAAAAAAAATCTTTTATTAAAATTCGAAATCCCCCTTTTCCATTTTTTTTTTTAAAAAAAAATTTTCTCCCAAAAAAATAAACACCAAAAAAAAAATATTAATTAAATTGTTTGAAGGTTAGTACTAAATAAAAATCATTTTGGAAAAATTCTAGTAACGCCATCTACGTGTCATCCTATGGACTTTTTGAATGGACTATTATATTTATGTAATTATTTATAAGATATTTTAAGGTTATTTATTAATCATTTTTTTGATATATTGAGTTAACGATTTACACCCTATATTAAATTTCTTTCTATTACCTATCTAAAAATAAATATTTATCCAAAAACTTTAAATTAAATTTCTTTTATTTGGGAGAGAGAGAGAGGCGGGACCCATATTGAACCTCTAAATTTACAAAAGATTATTAAGATTCTCTATGAATTATGCACCTTGCGTCTATTCCATAAAATTTATAGTTATTTCCCGTTACAGCGTCAAAAAGGGAAAAAATTAAAAAATTAAGACCGCCATTGGGTAATATCTAAAAATATATTCATACAAACAACAGGATTTTTTTTACATTCATTTCAAAGTAGGCCATGAGGGTCTTAAAGTGATGAATTTGGCAGATTGCGACGTTGTAGACGAAAAACATATAATCATATAGAAAAATATTGTAATAGTTGAACAAATATACTACAAGTGACAAATCTAATATTCTATTCAGAATTACATCTTCAATATTAAGTGCGTCAAATAATTTAACACTCGTCGAGAAATTGACTTGGAATTTAAAATGAATCTGATAATTGATCAATGATTTATAAAATGTATTTTTAAATGGATTATGAGACTTGACCTATGTTTGAAGGCCTTTGTGCAATGAGCACACTTGAAAGGCGTCTCTTCAGTATGTGATTCTTGAATGCTTTGTGAGATGAGATTTATTTGTGAAGCGTTTTTGACAGTGGTTACAGACAAAGGGCTTTTCACCGGTATGTATTCTTGAATGCGTAATGAGATGAGATTTATTTGAGAAGCGTTTTTGACAGTGGTTACAGACAAAGGGCTTTTCACCGGTATGTGTTCTTGAATGCTCTGTGAGATTAGATTTATTTGAGAAGCGTTTTTGACAGTGGTTACAGACAAAGGGCTTTTCACCGGTATGTGTTCTTGAATGCTTTATGAGATTAGATTTATTTGAGAAGCGTTTTTGACAGTGGTTACAGACAAAGGGCTTTTCACCGGTATGTATTCTTGAATGCCTTGTGAGATGAGATTTATGTGAGAAGCGTTTTTGACAGTGGTTACAGACAAAGGGCTTTTCACCGGTATGTATTCTTGAATGCTTTGTGAGATTAGATTTATATGAGAAGCGTTTTTGACAGTGGTTACAGACAAAGGGGTTTTCACCGGTATGTATTCTTAAATGTTCTGTGAGTTGAGATTTATACAAAAAGTGTTTTTCACATTGTTCACAGGCAAAGCCCTTTATCAGCAAATCGTGATTGAGCTTTGATTTTGATTTGCATCTCTCTTGACATTGTGTACCACTGTCGAATTTTTGACCTGAATGAAGTAAAAAATGTTAAATATTTTTAATAATGGATTTCATTGAATATTAAGGATTAAATTTACCTTTACTCAATAAAATGATGTTCAAGTGTTTCTTGAATAGAGTGGATATTTTCATCTTAATGCATTTCTTCATATGTTTTTCAAGAAATTCTTCGCTAATGAACATCATGTTACAATAGCAGCACGGATGAAGTGGCCCTGAAATACACCACAATCAAAAAGTCACTTGAAATTATAAGCCCAAGTTTATATTCTAGAATTTTAAACAAACATTTATGAATTATGGTAATAAGAAAAAAGTCTGACAGAAAAAAAAACTGCAACGGATCGTTGCTAAACTTTATCCAAATTCATTTGAAATATTAATATGTTTATTCCTTTATTATTAACTCTTTGGCACACAATGAAAAAGCTATTACGAATAGAACCAGCTAGAAACGTAGTTGAATGAAAACACAAACTTCAAAATATTTGGGATACTTTCACTCAAGATGAGTGTCAAAACTTGATAAGTACGTTGCCCAAAAGAATTCAAGCCATAATCAAAAATAAAGGCGACGTCACACAGTGGTAAAGGTATTGGATTTTGTATGTTTTCCTTGTTTTTAACAATTAAAAAATAATAATATAATTTTCTTAATGTAGAATTAACATAAGAAATTATTTATCATATTATTTAACTTTCGCGGATCTAATTACTTTAATCTATTGTAATCTTTGAGAGTTTTTAGATCTAGGAACTAATAACTTTATATAATTGTTTTAGCATCAAATTATTTTATACTCCTAATATACATATATTATAATAAATTGAAGAGAGTTTTTTTTTCTCGAGCAATTAGTGAACTATTCAGTTAATGAAGAATGAATTTTGTATGAAAGGGAGAGAAATATGTGGACTCGAGACAGAGGTTGACGGGTACTCGTTAAGGGAGGAGTAATTTTAGGGTGAGGAACAATATTGGGCTGAGCGGGTAAGAGTGGAACACGTAAATAGATATACAAATATTGGGTCAATTAAATATTTATTATTAAAATATAAGTTTTAATATTTTGCTATTAAGGGACTTTATCAAGTAGTATGTTTATTTATATTAAGAGTTTAGTATTAACTCTGTATTAC
Organism: Euborellia annulipes; assembly: GCA_023213315.1. Lineage (NCBI taxonomy): Eukaryota > Metazoa > Arthropoda > Insecta > Dermaptera > Anisolabididae > Euborellia > Euborellia annulipes. The sequence continues at coordinate 26,375 of JAKCPI010013717.1, forward strand.
GAGGTTGTTGAGAGGCTGATCAGCCTCTCCTATTCTGAGTAGAATAATTCATTGATATTGTATTAGTTACTTAATTACTTATTCCTGGGCGCTACATTCCTTCGTGACCTCAGGGACCATCCTCCTCCATACAGTTATATTCTAGGCTGCCCTTTCCATATTTTGGATTCCGATTGTGTTGCTTTTTGAGCCGTAGCAAATATTTTTTACCTTTTATTTTCCATTGATAAAGTAAGAAATTCGCCCGAAACATTTGGGTTTAATTAAACGTTTAAACATTGTATTATAAAAGATTTGTATTTATTTCAAGCACATAAAAATCAATAAAAAATCATTTCTTTTATATCCATTATGAATATACAGATGACAACCTTCAACCAAAATCCATTATTTATATTTTTAGATGCAATTCAGAGGCGAGCTATCAGACTGATAGGCGATCCTACATTAACTGACACTCTCGACTCCCTAGCCCATCGTAGATCTGTCTCCGCCCTTTCCCTTTTTTATAGATATTACCATGGCTTTTGTTCTGGCGAAATAAAATCGATAATCCCACCAAATGCCTCATTTGCCCGAAATACACGATTTTCTAAAATTCAACACCCCTACGCGCTTAAACTAGATACTAATCGAACAAACGCATTCGCCAATTCATTTATCCCTATGACATCTAGAGACTGGAATTCTCTTCCCCCGACCGTCTTTCCAGCTACTTATAACCTTCAAACTTTCAAGACCAGCATCCACAGATACCTTCGACCTCTACCCAATCCCTAAATCTCCCCTTATCTTCACGTTACAAGGGTCCACCACGGACTTCAGAGGTTGTACCTTCTTGGTGCAACTTCTTCTTGTGTCAATATCATTAAAAAAAAAAAAAAAAAAAAAAATAGATAGTAATTATTCTCTAGATGAATATTTTTGAATTTTTGATAATTTATCATTTACTAACCTGTATAAATAGGGTAATTCTTGGGATTATTCAGAATCTTATTGATATCAATAATCCGATAGGTTTCCATTATGCTTATATATTGAATAAATACGAATTAACTCTTCAAAATAAAGAAATAATTAAAATATAAAAATCTACCAAATGACAGATAGACGATGTATATTCTAAGATGGAGGAATAGTAATAGTTTCAATTTTTAATCGAAAGATGGCAGCACTATGACGAATTTAATAATTATTCAAAATTAAACTAAAAAAAGTAGAAAATAAATTATTCTAGAATAAGTAAAAAATTCATATATTCTAACGGTGAAAATAAAAGCACAGGGGTTTTAGCATTTTAATCTTATGACATTTTGATAATTATTTTAGAAATTGAATTTAACAAAAAAAAATGCAATTTTAATTTTTTGTTAAAAATATCATATACTAGATTCGTTAATTTCAATAATTTATTTATTATTTAGAAATTAGTAATTATATTTGAAACGAATTCTTAACACGAATGGGGATTAATAATATTTTGGACCGAAAATTATATATATATATATATATATATAATAGCCCAGATTAATTTGCAGCAACGCTAACGTAATGCTGCCGACAGGGGGCGCTGATGCCGTGTATATCGGCAAATTTGAAATATAATTGTAATTTGAACTCGAATTTTGAAATGAAAGACTCCAATTGATTTTAAATTAAGAAACATTAAATATATTGATAATTATTCCTCCCCCCCCTCACCACTCAAAAATTAAATATTCAATTCGCTTTTCTTTGCGCACAGAAGAAGAAATTAATCACATCTTATTTGATTTATATTTTATATATTATTTGTTTATTTTTTAATAATTTGCCACTTTTTTATAATTTTTTAAAAATCTAAATTTTGTTATTCTTATTTTTTGATTTTTACAAAATTGAACGACTTAAGACACGCATGCCCGAGTTTCTCATGGCAATACTGGATGGAGCAGCCTGTCATACAAACAACACCTGATCTCTTTTAAATATTTGGAGCCTTATATCGATTATCGATCCCAAATTTTAAAAAAATGATATAATATAATTCTCCTCCTCACACGATCCCACTTATTTAAATAAATCTATTTCCACACAAAAAATATCACAATGCTGTAGATTATAGAAAAAAAAATACTTCCAGATTCATATCTAGAGCCTCATTTCTGTAGCTGTGTCAGGACGAAAATGAGGCGAAACTTTTAAGAGACTATGTATTTTCGGGAGTTTACAGGTATACATTTGGAGTGTGGTTTTTTAAGAGGAATAAAATTTTTGGACCGAGACGCCGCCCGCCAGGGCACCAGCCCGGAGGGCCGAGCTTCGAGGGTCATTATCATTAAGAAAATCTTTGATTTTTGTTTGCAGGAACCTATCTGAAGTGTGGGGGGTTGGTTATCTCTGATCTAGAGGCTAGCCGGGTAAAAAAACATCTCCAGATAATCAAGAAAAACAACCTCCGGCGCCCTATAAATGATGGATAACTTAAGAATGTTATCAGTTGCGGATGAATCAGGAAGAGTGTTCAGAAGACTCGAAGATTGAAACAAATTACAGTTATGGAGGTTAAAAAGGCCGCAGGCGATAGAGGGCTTGAGCCAAGTTGCACAGACAGATATTATATTGGCAGAAAACGGTTTGGTGAAATTCTCAAAGTGGGCAAGTATAATGGATTGGACATTAACAGTTCAACCATCGGGAAAAAAGAAGTAGTTTGAATAGAGTGAAAAATAGATAAGTAAAATTAGGTACATATAGGCATTCGGATGGCACAAATTGAAAGATCGAGGGAAAAACGACAAGCCTTGGGTAAGAAAAATAAAATTATTAAATATGATAAAAGGAATAAAGTAGATGAAAATATAATAAATCATAAATTATAAAGATAAAATAAAAAGAGAGTTTATGGGGAACAAAGTAAAAGTGGGGAAAAATAGATCAGAAAATATAAGTAAAAAAATTTAAATAATTTACTAAATGAGTAATAGAGAAAGTAACAAAACAAAATAATTAAATGTAAGTAGAAAAATAATTTGAAAAATAAAAGAGGTGGATTGAAAATTCGTGAGGTCCTCGATACTGTTTAGAAGAACGACTCGTTCGTGGGTTACATAATAAATGAAATAGTGTAAGTACGGGGCGGGGGGGGGGGAGTGAATGACGGACGGTGTACCAGTGTACCAGTAACAAGACAATGTAATATTCTTTAAAATTAATAATAATAATAATACCATTCACCTTAAATATATATACTAAATAAGAATTATTAATATTATTTTTGAAACTATTCAGCTTCAAATGGTAAATCAATGCCAAGCCAACGGATCTGACACAACAGAATCCAACAGCCTGTGCGAGGGGACCCCGGGGGGCTGGAGGAGACGACGCCGGCGGCGAGCAGAGCTAGGCTAGGCGCTGAACAGGGCTGACCCTAATTTGGATAGAGAATGGGGAATTCCGTTTAGAGAGGGTGAATAATTTGAGAGGGATTCGGGAATTGACAAGGAGAGGAGTGGGTTTGATAGAGAGAGTGAAAGAGTGCGAATTTTTGGGAGTATTAATTGTGTGAGAGTGTGTGCACAACAGCTGGGATTAAGATGGCCATCGTGTGTGAGTAATTTATATATATCATTGTATTTTTGTATTTGAACAAATAGATTTTATTTTTAATAATAACCATATATAACAGGCCATCCAATAAGTCCGTAGGAAAAGTAAGAAAAAAACAAAATTTTGACAAAACTCGATTTTATTATTAAACATAGTTGCCTTCGAGGGCGATACAACGAGTATAGCGATTTTCCAACTTTTCGATACCACTTTTATAGTAAGATTTCTCTTTCTCGTCAAAATAGGCCTCAGTTTCAGCGATTACTTCATCATTGGACTTAAATTTCTTTCCAGCAAGCTGTCTCTTGAGATCTGAAAACAGGAAAAAGTTGCTGGGGGCTAAATCTGGAGAATATGGTGGGTGGGTAAGCAATATGAAGCCCAATTCATTCAATTTTGCCATCGATTTCATAGATCTGTGACACAGTGCATTATCTTGGTGAAACAACACTTTTTTCTTTTTCAAATGTGGCCGTTTCTTTCCGATTTCAGCCTTCAATCGATCCAAAAGTGCACAGTAATAGTTGCTGTTGATGGTGGTTCCTTTTTGGAGATAGTCAATGAATATTATTCTGTTCCTAAATTCGACGCCATCAGCCTTACCGGCCGACTGTTGCGTCTTCGCTCGCTTTGGATTCGGTTTGTCGACTGCTCTCCACTCAGCTGACTGTCTTTTGGATTCTGGTGTGTAATAGTGGAGCCATGTCTCATCCATTGTCATATATCGACGATAGAATTCCATTTTATTGCAGTTGAACAGCGCCAAACATTCCTCGGAAGCATCGATACGTTGTTGTTTTTGGTTGACTGTGAGCTCATGCGGCACCCACTTTGCACAGAGATTTCGCATACCCAAATGTTCGTGTAAAATGGTAAAAAACTACCATCTGATATCGTTGACAATGTCAGCTATCTCGTACACCTTCAATTTGCGATCGTTCATAACCAATTTGTGTATTTATTTTATGTTTTCTGGAATAACAGCCTCATTTGGGCGTTCACGGCGCTCTGCATCATTTGTGCTGGTACGACCACGTTTAAATTCAGCAATCCACTTCTCTACCATTTGTCTCGATGGACCAGAGTTAGGATAATGTTTATCAAGCCATCGTTTGGTTTCCACTGTATTTTTTTATCAAAAAGCAATGATTTATAAAACTCGAAATTCACTTTTTTCATTTTTTTCAATAACAAAATTTCACACAAAATGAAACAACGAATCAATAGTCAGATTGTGTCAAATTTATACTCGTATCGTTTGAAGGTTAGTACTAATTAAAAATCATTTGGAAAAAATTCTAGTAACGCCATCTACGTGTCATCCTATGGACTTTTTGAATGGACTATTATATGTAATTATTTATAAGATATTTTAAGGTTATTTATTAATCCATTTTTTTGATATATTGAGTTAACGATTTACACCCTATATTAAATTTCTTTCTATTACCTATCTAAAAATAAATATTTATCCAAAAACTTTAAATTAAATTTCTTTTATTTGAGAGAGAGAGAGAGGCGGGACCCATATTGAACCTCTAAATTTACAAAAGATTATTAAGATTCTCTATGAATTATGCACCTTGCGTCTATTCCATAAAATTTATAGTTATTTCCCGTTACAGCGTCAAAAAGGGAAAAAATTAAAAAATTAAGACCGCCATTGGGTAATATCTAAAAATATATTCATACAAACAACGGGTTTTTTTTTACATTCATTTCAAAGTAGGCCATGAGGGTCTAAAGTGATGAATTTGGCAGATTGCGACGTTGTAGACGAAAAACATATAATCATATAGAAAAATATTGTAATAGTTGAACAAATATACTACAAGTGACAAATCTAATATTCTATTCAGAATTACATCTTCAATATTAAGTGCGTCAAATAATTTAACACTCGTCGAGAAATTGACTTGGAATGAGATTTGTGAATTTAAAATGAATCTGATAATTGATCAATGATTTATAAAATGTATTTTTAAATGGATTATGAGACTTGACCTATGTTTGAAGGCCTTTGTGCAATGAGCACACTTGAAAGGCGTCCCTTCAGTATGTGTTCTTGAATGCTTTGTGAGATCAGATTTATCTGAGAAGCGTTTTTGACATTGGTTACAGACAAAGGGCTTTTCACCGGTATGTGTTCTTGAATGCGTAATGAGATGAGATTTATTTGAGAAGCGTTTTTGACAGTGGTTACAGACAAAGGGCTTTTCACCGGTATGTGTTCTTGAATGCGTAGTGAGATGAGATTTATTTGAGAAGCGTTTTTGACAGTGGTTACAGACAAAGGGCTTTTCACCGGTATGTGTTCTTAAATGCGCTAATGAGATTAGATTTATCTGAGAAGCGTTTTTGACAGTGGTTACAGACAAAGGGCTTTTCACCGGTATGTGTTCTTGAATGCCTAGTGAGATTAGATTTATTTGAGAAGCGTTTTTGACAGTGGTTACAGACAAAGGGCTTTTCACCGGTATGTGTTCTTGAATGCCTTGTGAGATTAGATTTATTTGAGAAGCGTTTTTGACAGTGGTTACAGACAAAGGGCTTTTCACCGGTATGTATTCTTGAATGCCTTGTGAGATTAGATTTATTTGAGAAGCGTTTTTGACAGTGGTTACAGACAAAGGGCTTTTCACCGGTATGTGTTCTTGAATGCTCTGTGAGATTAGATTTATTTGAGAAGCGTTTTTGACATTGGTTACAGACAAAGGGCTTTTCACCGGTATGTGTTCTTGAATGCTTTGTGAGATCAGATTTCTTCGTGAATCGTTTTTGACAGTGGTTACAGACAAAGGGTTTTTCCACGGAATGTATTCTTAAATGTTCTGTGAGTTGAGATTTATATAAAAAGTGTTTTTCACATTGATCACAGGCAAAAGCCCTTTATCAGCAAATCGTGATTGAGCTTTGATTTTGATTTGCATCTCTCTTGACATTGTGTACCCCTGTCGAATTTTTGACCTGAATGAAGTAAAAAATGTTAAATATTTTTAATAATGGATTACATTGAATATTAAGTATTAAATTTACCTTTATTCAATAAAATGATATTCAAGTGTTTCTTGAATAGAGTGGATATTTTCATCTTAATGCATTTCTTCAGATGTTTTTCAAGAAATACTTCGCTAATGAACATCATGTTACAATAGCAGCACGGATGAAGTGGCCCTGAAATACACCACAATAAAAAAGTCACTTGAAATTATAAACCCAAGTTTATATTCTAGAATTCAAAAAAAACATTTATGAATTATGGTAATAGGAAAAAAGTCTGACAGAAAAAAAAACTGAATTAATAGTTAATATTGAAAGAAACTTGTAATATTATTGTAGGTCTTACTTATTATGGCCCCTGCTATTTAAATGGCCTTCCCTCACAACCATACATAGTTCTATGATTTATATTATACATGAAGAGAAGTACAATTTATTCATTTGAAAATTATAGACAATATATTAAATATTAAATTAGACAAATAATACACCCGTCGGAAAATTAAATTATCATTATAATATATTTCAAAGAAAATCTTAAGAGGGTGTCATCTACTAGATCCGAGATGAAATATTTTTTATTTAAATATTACAAATTAAATCGACTCAGAGTGCTAAAATTATCAATTATGGCCAATTTGATATATAATTAATAACAGACACATGTGTAGAGGTTAATTAGTAGAATATTACCCATTTGCAACCAAACTGGTATCATTCACATTAATGTTGTTATTAATTCAAATTTAGGGATCGTAGAAAAGATTATTTTTATTACAGACAAAAGGATCAGCCGGGGCTCGAACCCGGGATCTTTGCATATATACTGCAATGCTTTGTCATAAGAGGTTTACCTCCTATATCCACTAAGCTACTGATCCCCCAACCCAGACTAATACCCTTTGTCTATATGAATTATGGAATTTCTTTTTTAATCCTCTCCTCGTTCATTTTTCGCAGGTAGGCCTTGATTCATTAATTAAACAATTATTAATGTTTTAAGATTTCAACCCTCCACCATTTCCACCCATTTGGGGCTGAAGGCGTCAAAAACTAATCACTTCTTGTTTACATCAAACCTAAATTTTATGGAAAATTTTATTGCAATCGGTTAAACCTTGCGGCCAGCAGCGCAACCACAAAATTGTGATACATACCACCCCCCCCCCCCCCCACACACACCTATACCGGGTGAGTTTTTTTATCTTGAGACAGTCTTATAACTCAAAAACAGTGCATTATATGAAAAAAAGTTTCAAATAAAAGTTTATTTATATCGAGGGGGAAACTAAACTAGGCTATTGTTTGTCGACCTATAACAAGCTTTTAAGGGTATTTCGAGGTAAACTTCTGTTTTTTAAAAGGAAACCTATATATGTCTGTACATATTCTGAATCTACAAAAAAAACTGAACAACTTTTATTAGAACTATTTTTTTATATGACATCAAATAAAAAAAAATAATAAATCAATTAGATCTCTAAAAAAAACTTACTAATTATTTTTAACAATCATTCAACTTAATTATCAAATAATTCATTATTAAATAGATATTTATTAAATCGAAAAGTCACAACAATGAAAATAAGTGATTATAATGATCTTAAAACTACATTATACACCGATTTAAGAAATTAGTTTCTACTTAATTGAACTACTTAAAAGTCTTGAGTTTAAAAAAGTCTATTTCTCGTGTCAATCTACTAGTATTGTATTATCACAATAAAAATGGAGCATTTTTTGTTTAAGACAGAATTGAAATGGTCTTAATTTATGGTGAATGTGGAAAAAGTGTTAGGGGTTGCAATTGAAATGGATGGCGAGCGCTTTCCTGATAGAAATACACCCTCTCAAGCTTCATTTCATTGTATTGTAAATTTGTTAAAAAAAAACAAAAAAAAAACAGGTAATGTAAAGGCTAGGAAGAAACTTAAAAAGGCCAAAATAACGAAATTGGAACTGGAATTCATCCAGAAGACTTGCGATACATTCAAGAATGTCTCAAAATGATTAAATTATCAATTATTATTAAATTATTTATTTAATAATTAAATATTTGATCATTATTATTTGATAATTAAGTTGAATGATTGTAAAAATAATTATTAGAATTTATTTTTGAGATCTATTTGAATTAATATTTTTTATTATTTGATGTATAAAAAAATAATTCCAATAAAAGTTGTTTAGTTTTTTTTTGTAGATTCAGAATATGTACAGAAACATATAGGTTTCTATTTAAAAAACAGAACTTGACCTCGAAATACCCTTGAAAGCTTGTTCTAGTTTGACAAACAATAGCGTAGTTTAATTTCCCCCCTGATATAAATAAACTTTTAATTGAAACTTTTTTCATATATTGCACTGTTTTTGAGTTATAAGACTGTCTCAAGATAAAAAAAACTCACCCGGTATACGAGCCCCGTCCCATCTCAATTGGCCCACCAATATTTTTTCTTTTTAAATAAAATTATGCTAATTCACGGTAAATTTAATTTAAATATTTATTTTTATTATCATTTGGAACAACATTTTAAACAATTTAAAACATTTTATTGTAACATTTAACTTAAAATTATTTTTTAATTGTTAAAAACATATTTTTATATAAAAAATAGTTCTTTGCTATTCACGATTTTTTTTTTTTTAAGAATCTTTGAATATGTGAAATAATCAAGTAGGCTTTGCCTTTTTCCAACAAAAGAAAGTTTGTTTTGTTTATTATTAGTAAAAATGACTAGTGGAAAGGTTGTTGTGAAAAAATTCGCTCAATTATTATCAATTTATTTAAAAAGGGAAAATCAAACGCGGAAATTGGCGATCTAGTTAATTTATCAAAGTTTACTGTCAGAAATATTATTCGAGTTTATAAAACAACGGGTACAATAGCTATAAAACCTCGGTATGCGTCGAAATCCAAAATATCAGATGCTGATAGACGGGCATTGAAGAAAATTATTAGAAAAAACAGGCGTTCGAACTATGGTGAATTATCTGTTCTTTGGAGCGATGCTGTGGGGCGAAGTGTTTCAAGATCCACGTGCTATAGAGAAGCCCTTAAGTTAGGTTTTAAAACTTACAAGGTAATTTTATTGCAACTTAGTCCAAATTTTTTTTTTTTTAATTTTACTAATTTTTTTTAGGCGAAAGAAAAGCAACTCTTGACATTAAAACAAAAGAAAAACAGGCTTAAATGGGCTAAAAGTCACATTAATTGGAAGGGTGATGAATGGAATAGTGTCCATTGGAGTGATGAGTCTCGTTTTGAAGTTTGTGTTGAGGACAATCGAAGCAGACTTATTCGTCAGAAAAATGAAGCTTTCAATTCAGATTGTTTAAAAAAAGAAAGTAAAATTTCCTGCTTCAGTTATGGTATAGGGTTCAATGTCTGCTAGAGGTGTTGGAAAACTTCACTTCATTGATGGAATTGTAAACACCAATAAATATTTAAAGATTTTAAAAAATTCTTTCTTTCAAAAAAGGGGGATTGTTTGAAAAAAAATAATTTTTTGTTTTTCCAAAAAACGGGGCGTTCCTTCCTTAAATAAAAAAATCTTTAAAATTTCTTTTTGAAGATTATGTTTTTCTTTTTGGGTGGGTTGCAAAAAATCCCTGCCATCTAAACAAAAAAAACTTTTTTTTTTTTTTTTTTTTTTTTTGCAATCGAATGCAAGAAGGGGCGCACCAGTAAAGATGCAGCCCCTATGGATCTCGAAAGACCCTTGCATTACCGAAGAGAAGAGAAAGTTGATTAAGTGAGAGGGTGTAGACGTAGGTGTCTATGCACTCCAGTTTTGAAGGTTTGAAGATTATAGGTGCTGGGAAAGATAGAGGCTGGAAGAGAGTTCCAGTTCCTTGAAGTCATGGGGATATATGTATTCGCGAATGAAGTGGTCCGGCACTTTTCTAATTTGACCGCGAAAGAGTGTTGGGAGTCGGCAAAACGCGTGCTACGTGCAAAGCATGCTTTGGGGGGAATTATTGATTTTATCTCATCGAAGCACCTGCCGTGATAGTATCTATAGAAAAGGGAAAGGGCAGAGACATCTCTTCGATGAGCCAGCGAGTCGAGGGAGTCGGTGAGGGTAGAATCGTCAATTAGCCTGACGGCTCGTTTCTGAATTGCATCCAGGGTAGCAAGAGAATATTTAGAGGCTCCTCTCCATAGATGAGAGCCGTATTCGAGACAGGGGCGGATTTGGGCCTTGTAGATGGTGAGAAGTTGTGGGGGTTTGTAAAATCGCTTGGACCTGAATAAGAAGCCAATCTTCCTTGCTGCAGATTTCGCCACAGAGGAGATGTGTTCATTCCAAGACAGGTCAGATGCGACAGAGACGCCCAACATGGATAGGCTGTCACACATTTTTAGGGTATTCGAATCGAAGTGAATATCAGGGAAATCTTTATTTTCGCGCCTAGAAATTAGACAACATTGAGTCTTGTTTGAATTGAAGTTAACTAAATTTTGTGAGCCCCATTTATTCAGTTTGTCTAGGTCGAGAGTAATTGAGGAGGTAACATTGATTCGATTATTCGGGAGTGAGGGTTTGCCGTGTAGAGTGCTATCGTCGGCGTAACAATGAGTGGGGTTTGCCGTTTGATCGAAAAGGTCGTTTATATAAATTAGGAAGAGTGTGGAGGAGATTACGGAGCCTTGGGGAACACCAGAGTTTGTGGAGAACGATTCAGATGATGTTCCATCCACCACAACTTTTATACTTCGGTTTGTCAGAAAGTTTTCTATCCATTTGCGAAGAGTTGGTGTGAATCCGAAGGCTGGCAGTTTGGCAAGAAGATTTTTGTGCCAAACCTGGTCAAAAGCTTTGGAGATATCAAGGGCTACAGCGAAGGTTTCTTTTCCGGCCTCTAGAGTATTGTTCCAGGTGTGGGTGACATAGGTTAAGATGTCGCCTGTGGAACGATTTTGTCTGAATCCATATTGCCTATCGTGAATTAATTTATCTTTGGCACACAATGAAAAAGCTATTACGAATACAACCAGCTGGAAACGTAGTCGAATGAAAACACAAACTTCAAAATATTTGGGATACTTTCACTCAAGATGAGTGTCAAAACTTGATAAGTACGTTGCCCAAAAGAATTCAAGCCATAATCAAAAATAAAGGCGACGTCACACAGTGGTAAAGGTATTGGATTTTGTATGTTTTCCTTGTTTTTAACAATTAAAAAATAATAATATAATTTTCTTAATGTAGAATTAACATAAGAAATTATTTATCATATTATTTAACTTTCGCGGATCTAATTACTTTAATCTATTGTAATCTTTGAGAGTTTTTAGATCTAGGAACTAATAACTTTATATAATTGGTTTAGCATCAAATTATTTTATACTCCTAATATACATATATTATAATAAATTGAAGAGAGTTTTTTTTCTCGAGCAATTAGTGAACTATTCAGTTAAAATGAAGAATGAATTTTGTATGAAAGGGAGAGAAATATGTGGACTCGAGACAGAGGTTGACGGGTACTCGTTAAGGGAGGAGTAATTTTAGGGTGAGGAACAATATTGGGGTGAGAGTGGAGGGCGGAAATAGATATACAAATATTGGGTCAATTAAATATTTATTATTAAAATATAAGTTTAAATATTTTGCTATTTAGAGAGTTTACCAAATAGAATGTTTTTTTATATTAAGAGTTTAGTATTAACTCTGTATTAAGAGGTTGTTGAGAGGCTGATCAGCCTCTCCTATTCTGAGTAGAATAATTCATTGATATTTTATTAGTTACTTAATTACTTTTTCCTGGTCGCTGCATTCCTTCGTGAGTGTTGGCCTCAGGCAAGGGCGGATCCAGGGGTGGGGGGGCGATCGCCCCCCCCCCCCCCCACCCATACAGGCCCGTGCCTGGCGGGAGTGCAACACGTGAGTCGCATGCAGAGGCCAAAAACGGCGGCCAAATCAACAGGAAATTTATAACAATTTTTTTTATTAATTTTTTTTATTTTAATGAACTTAAAATATGAGATATAAATTTGTAAAAAAAAAAAAAAAAAAAAACATTTATTTTAAAATTGAAAATAAAGTTCTATTGGTGTGTGTGTGTGTGTGTGGTGGTGGGGGGCGGCGTCTGTGCCCCCCCCCCCCCCCCCCCGCTTGGACAATTTATCGCGATACACTTTCGAGATAAAAAGTAGATCTCATATACATCGGGCACCTTATATACATTCTCCCCAACCATAAAAAATTCCTGGATCCGCCCTTGGCCTCAGGGACCATCCTCCTCCATACAGTTATATTCTGGGCTGCCCTTTCCATATTTTGGATTCCGAATGTGTTGCTTTTTGAGCCGTAGCAAATATTTTTTACCCTTTATATTCCATTGATAAAGGAAGAAATTCGCCCAAAACATTTGGGTTTAATTAAACGTTATTATAAAAGATTTGTATTTATTTCAAGCATATAAAAATCAATAAAAAATTATTTCTTTTATATCCATTATACCTACAGATGACAACCTTCAACCAAAATCCATTATTTATATTTAAATAAATAGTAATTATTCTCTAGATGGATATTTTTGTATATTATACTAACCTGTATAAATAGGGTAATTTTTGGGATTATTCAGAATCTTATTGATATCAATAATCCGATAGGCTTCCATTATGGTTATATATTGAATAAATACGAATTAACTCTTCAAAATAAAGAAATAATTGAAAAATAAAAATCTACCAAATGACAGATGGACGATGTATATTCTAAGATGGAGGAATAGTAAGAAGTAAGAGTCAGAGAGTATAGTTTCAATTTTTAATCGAAAGATGGCAGCACTGTGACGAATTCAAAAATTAAACTAAAAAGTAGAAAATAAATTATTCTAGAATAAGTAAAAAATTCATAGATTCTATCGGTGAAAATAAAAGCACAGGTGTTTTATTATTTTAATCTTATGACGTTTTGATAATTATTTTAGAAATTGCATTTAACAAAAAAATGCTATTTTAAAATTGTAATTTCAATTTTTTATTATAAATATCATATACCTACTAGATTCATTAATTTCAATAATTTATTCATACGAATTATTTAGAAATTAGTAATTATATTTGAAACGAATTAACGAATTCTTAACACGAATGGGGATTAATAATATTTTGGACCGAAAATTATATATATAATAGCCCTGATTAATTTGCAGCCAAAAGGGGGCGCTGATGCCGTCGGCAAATTTGAAATATAATTGTAATTTTAACTCCAAGTTTGAAATGAAAGACTCAAATTGATTTTAAATTAAGAAACATTAAATATATTGATAATTATTCCTCTCCCCCCCCCCCCTCACCATTCAAAAATTAAATATTCAATTCGCTTTTCTTTGCGCACAGAAGAAGAAATTAATCACATCTTATTTGATTTATATTTTATATATTATTTGTTTATTTTTTAATAATAAGGCACTTTTTTAAAAATCTAAATTTTGTTATTCTTATTTTTTGATTTTTACAAAATTGAAGGACTTAAGACACGCATGCCCGAGTTTCTCATGGCAATACTGGAGGAGAAGCAATAAAGTTTCGGGAAAGCGGTGTTGGTTTATAGTGAAACATATTAAACACAGGAATTATTTAACGGGTTATAGTGGTGTTTCACAAAGAGGAAATAAAATTAAAAAATTAAAAAATCTTTTAAATTATTTTGGAGATTTTTTTTATTTATCTCTATACATATTTCGGGCTATGAACCCTTCATCAGGAGGTTTAACAGAAAACAGTTTTCTGTTAAACCTTTTTTAACCTTTTTTCAGTATGCATTTGGAGTGTGGTTTTTTAAGAGGAATACAATTTTTGAACGGAGACGCCGCCCGCTAGGCCACCAGCCCGGAGGGCCGAACTTCGAGGGCGTGCCGAAGGTACCCACGGAAAGCTCGTTTTAAAATAACAGCTTGTTTATGAGAGCTGATCGAGAAAATGCGGGGCTCAGATCTAAGGTTTATAAGGATATTTAACAAATCTGGTTATATATATTTTTCCCTTTAATTATACATCAAACTCTACCAGTATGTCAAATTTCAGCATTCTAGAATAAGGGGAAGTACCCTAGAATTTTTATTAGTCAGTCAGTCAGTGGCTTCTTGTAACTTGGACGGTATAAGCAATAGGAATTTGAAATTTGGTAATTTATAGTTAAGCTTATGGCAAAGTTTCTTGGAAAAAAAAAATCCAGCCATGCTGAGGTTTACATTTAGAAGTTTCACAGGGGTTAAATTGGCAGTGGAAGGCCGCCTCTTGGCTGGGGCACTACCCCCCGGGCCCACATATGATTTATAATTAAAATAAATTAGATATTAATATAGTACTTATAATAAATTACACTTTGTGAATTGTAATGAATTAATTACAAGTTTCTGGGGTTTATCTATCCTAAAATTGATCGTATATACCAGAGGTGGCCACAACGAGGCTCGCGAGCCGCATCCGGCTCTTTAGTCAATCTCGTGCGGCTCTTAAACCCACTTGAATAATACTGATTTTAAAAAGTACAGGGTGGGGCATAACGTTCTACTACATTTTGAACAGGTATAAAAAAATGAAAAAATTTAATTAGGAAAAAACTGAATATATTTTTGAAAAGAACATAAAATAATTTTTTTTAATGTATTTTAAACATTATCAGACAAAAGGGGGGGGGGGATCTTTGAGAGTTTTTATATCTGAAAATTCTAGCCCTTTCGACCATTGATTTTGGTTTGCAGGAATCTGTCTGAAGTGTGGGGGGTTGGATATCTCTGATCTAGAGGCTAGCCGGGTAAAATATCAGATAATGAAGAAAAACAACCCCCGGGGCCATATAAATGATGGATAAAGCAAGAATGTTATCAGTTGAGGATGAATCAGGAAGAGTGTCCAGAAGACTCGAAGATTGAAACAAATTATAGTTATGGAGGTTAAAAAGGCCGCAGGAATTAGAGGGCTTGAGCCAAGTTGCATAGACAGATATTATATTAAACTCAGTGGCAGAAAACTGTTTGGTGAAATTGTCAAAGTGAAAAGAATAATGGATTGGGCATTAACAGTTCAGCCATCTGGAAAAAAGAAGAAGTTTGAATAGAGTGAAAAATAGATAAGTAAAATTTGGTACATATCCGCCATTGTCAGTCCCAAGCCCGTGTTGAGAAAGGAGGAGGGTTTCGAGTGAGGTTAGCAACCTGCTAGAATAAAAACACTCATGCTCGAAGAAACAGAGATAAGCCTCGGAATCGGATGGACGACACGGTAACGACCACTGCTCACTCACGGAATATGATTAAGAAACCCCAAGGAAAAGAAAAGAAAGTGGAGGAAGGACAGGAGTCCCATAAGAGTAGCTACCTGGAACACAAGATCTTGGAATAATAAATCACAGGAGGTGCTCTTGGAACTTTCTAGGAATAAAATCGACATCTGTGCAATTTCAGAGACTAAAAAGAAGGGTAAGGGAATAATGACATATCAGGACTATGTCCTTTTATATAGTGGTGTGCCAAAGGAATTAGAGCAAAGGAAGGAGTTGCAATAGCAATTCATAAGAGCCTAGAGGGGATGATCGAAAAGTATGAATATATTTCGGAACGGATTATTACGGTATCCCTAAAAACCAAAAACTCTACCCTTCACATCTTTGGTAGTATATGCCCCTGAAGACTGCAAGCCAAAAATTGATAAAGACCTGTTCTATGAAACTTTACAAAACTCCCTTGACAAAATCCCTCAGGATAAGCCAACCCTCGTACTAGGAGATTTTAATGCCAGAATAGGTAACACTGTAATACATGGAATCAAACACCGTTTCAACGAAGAGGCCTGTAATGACAATGGCCTTATGTTTGTCCAATTTTGTGCTGACAACGAACTGCGAATTAATAACACATTTTTTAAGCACAAAATTCAACATAAAATTACTTGGCAAAACACCCGAAATCAGACATCCACCATAGATTATATTGTGTCAAATAGGAACCTACACCCAACCCAAATATTAGATGTTAGATCCTTAAACTCGGCAGATATCGGAAGTGATCATAGCTTGGTCCTATGCAAACTTCGGCTTCAAGTGCAAAAAATAAAAAGGAAAGAAATAGTCATCCAAGAAAAGTTGAATGTGGAGCTACTTGAAGAAGAAAGCATTAGATTCCTATACCAAAGACGTTCTAAATGAACAGATCTCTAATAATAGCCTGAGCGAAACAAATGGGATTAACGAAAACTGGGAAATAATTAAATCCAATATATTGACAGCAGCTAAAGAAGCACTCGGTACGAGAACGGTGAAAACCCCGGGAATAAGGAAGAAAACCCCATGGTTTTGTGAAGAAATTAAACAGTTGTCCGAAAGAAAAAGAAAAGCATTCTTACAATTTAAATCATCGGGAACAACTACGTTATATAACATCTATAAATCAATTAGGAACGAGGTTAATATACAAATTAGGCAAATTAAAAGAAACTTCTGGGAAGCATATACGAAAAACCTGGAAAGAGATTTCTATGGGCAGCAAAGAAAAATATGGCGAATGATACAAAACCAAAAAAAAAAGAGATCTTAGAGTATGTGATCCCACATAACATAGATGAAAAAACATGGATGGAATATTTTAAGAAACTGTATGCAGGAACACCAGAGGAATGTGACAGAAGAGATCGGGGAAACTCGTGTGTAGCTGTAGCAAAAATGGAGATTGATAACACGCTAAAGACGTTAAAAAACAGGAAATCCGCTGGCGAAGACGGAATTACTAACGAAATGTTAAAATACGGAGGACCACATCTCTGGGAGCAAATATATGTACTAATTGATCAAGTATTCAGAATATCGACAATCCCAGAAGAGTGGAAAACGAACATAGTAATACCAATATTCAAGAAGGGCGAAAAACTCAACCCCAACAACTACCGTGGAATTAATCTCCTAAACACCCACCTTAAGCTTACCACAAAAATAGATAAGTAATAAACTGTCAAGAATAATAAACTTACATGACGAGCAACAAGGTTTCAGGAAAGGTCGATCCTGTGTCGACGCTATATTCGCCATCAGACAGCTATGCGAAAAAGCCTATGAATTTTAACAAGCCGGCGTTTTTCTGTTTTATCGATATCGAAAAAGCGTTCGATAAAGTACAACTGAAGCACGTCATAAAAATCCTGGAAAAGTTTAAAATCCCAGACAATCTCATAAACCTAATACAAGATATTTACTCCAACAACACCGCCAGAATAAAAACCGAAGGAAGACTGTCCCGAAGCATCCCAGTGAACCAGGGCATTAGGCAGGGAGACTCTCTTAGCCCTCTGCTTTTTAATATAGTAATGAATGAAATCATTGGAGAAATAAAAAATCTAAAAGGATATTCCCTAGGGGACGAGAATTTAACATGCGTTTGCTATGCAGACGATGCAGCACTCGTTGCAGAAGATGAAGATTCCCTCCAGCGCCTCCTGTATAAATTCAGTTGTGTTGCACATAAATTCGGTCTCACCCTGTCAACCAAGAAGACCAAAACTCTCACAATCTCTAAAATACCACTCCGATGTAAACTACAACTATACGATACGATTGTCGAACAAGTCATGTCCTTCACGTACCTTGGAATCCAAGTGACCTCTCATCGAGACCTAGAATCAGAGGTAAAACATCAAGCAATAAAGGCCTCAAAAATATCGGGTTGCCTTAACAGTGCAATCTGGTCAAACCAATATTTAAGAACGGAGGCCAAGGTACGAGTCTACAAAACCGTGGTACGTCCAATATTAACATACGCAGCTGAGACAAGACCCGACACTGCAAAAACTTCTCAATTATTGGAAACAACAGAAATGAAGACATTGCGAAGGATAATGAACGTGACCAGGCTCGATAGAATGAAGAGTGAAGATATTAGAGAAAAATGTGGAATACAAAAGGTGGGAGAATGGATCAAGAGAAGAAGAACAGAATGGTACGCGCATGTGGGAAGAATGCCAGAAGACCGACTGGTAAAGAAAGTGATGACCAACAAGCCGGTTGGAATAAGAAGTAGAGGTCGTCCCAAGAAAAGATGGTATGACGATCTGGAAGAAACAAACCTATAGGTTTAAAAATAAGAAGAAGAGGAAGAAGAAGGTATATATAGGCATTCGGATGGCACAAATTGAAAGATCGAGGGAAAAACAAAAGTCTTGGGTAAGAAAAATAAAATTAATAAATATTATAAAAGGAATAAAGTAGATGAAAATATAATAAATCATAAATTATAAAGATAAAATAAAAAGAGAGTTTATGGGGAACAAAGTAAAAGTGGGGAAAAATAGATCAGAAAATATAAGTAAAAAAATTTAAATAATTTACTAAATGAGTAATAGAGAAAGTAACAAAAGAAAATAATTAAATGTAAGTAGAAAAATAATTTGAAAAATAAAAGAGGTGAATTGAAAATTCGTGAGGTCTTCGATACTGTTTAGAAGAACGACTCGTTCGTGTATTCTTTATCAATTAGTAATAGGACGAGTAGCAATTCACATTAGTATACAAGTGTATTGACAATGTATTATTTTTTAAAATTAATAATAATAATAATACCATTCACCTTAAATATATATACTAAATAAGAATTATTAATATTATTTTTGAAACTATTCAGCTTCAAATGGTAAATCAATGCCAAGCCAACGGATCTGACACAGCAGAATCCCACAGCCTGTGCGAGGGGACCCCGGGGGCTGGAGGAGACGACGCCGGCGGCGAGAGCTAGGCTAGGCGCTGAACAGGGCTGACCCTAATTTGGATAGAGAATGGGGAATTCCGTTTAGAGAGGGTGAATAATTTGAGAGGGATTCGGGAATTGACAAGGAGAGGAGTGGGTTTGATAGAGAGAGTGAAAGAGTGCGAATTTTTGGGAGTATTAATTGTGTGAGAGTGTGTGCACAACAGCTGGGATTAAGATGGCCATCGTGTGCGAGTAATTTATATATATCATTGTATTTTTGTATTTGAACAAATAAATTTTATTTTTAATAATAACATATATAACAGGTCATCCAATAAGTCCGTAGGATAAGTAAGAAAAAAACAAAATTTTGACAAAACTCGATTTTATTATTCAACATAGTTGCCTTCGAGGGCGATACAACGAGTATAGCGATTTTCCAACTTTTCGATACCACTTTTATAGTACGATTTCTCTTTCTCGTCAAAATAGGCCTCAGTTTCAGCGATTACTTCATCATTGGACTTAAATTTCTTTCCAGCAAGCATTCTCTTGAGATCTGAAAACAGGAAAAAGTCGCTGGGGGCTAAATCTGGAGAATATGGTGGGTGGGTAAGCAATTTGAAGCCCAATTCATTCAATTTTGCCATCGATTTCATCGATCTGTGACACGGTGCATTGTCTTGGTGAAACAACACTTTTTCTTTTTCAAATGTGGCCGTTTCTTTCCGATTTCAGCCTTCAATCGATCCAAAAGTGCACAGTAATAGTCGCTGTTGATGGTGGTTCCTTTTTGGAGATAGTCAATGAATATTATTCTGTTCGCATCCCAAAATACAGACGCCATCACCTTACCGGCCGACTGTTGCGTCTTTGCTCGCTTTGGATTCGGTTTGTCGACTGCTGTCCACTCAGCTGACTGTCTTTTGGATTCTGGTGTGTAATAGTGAAGCCATGTCTCATCCATTGTCATATATCGACGATAGAATTCCATTTTATTGCAGTTGAACAGCGCCAAACACTCCTCTGAAGCATCGATACGTTGTTGTTTTTGGTCGACTGTGAGCTCACGCGGCACCCACTTTGCACAGAGCTTTCGCATACCCAAATGTTCGTGTAAAATGGTAAAAACACTACCATCTGATATCTTTACAATGTCAGCTAGCTCGTACACCTTCAATTTGCGATCGTTCATAACCAATTTGTGGATTTATTTTATGTTTTCTGGAATAACAGCCTCATTTGGGCGTCCACTGCGCTCTGCATCATTTGTGCTGGTACGGCCACGTTTAAATTCAGCAATCCACTTCTCTACCATTTGTCTCGATGGACCAGAGTTCGGATAATGTTTATCAAGCCATTGTTTGGTTTCCACTGTATTTTTTTCATCAAAAAGCAATGCTTTATTAAAACTCGAAATTACTTTTTTCATTTTTTTTTAATAACAAAAGTTGTTCACACAAAATGATAACTAACGAATCAATAGTCAGATTGTGTCAAATTTATACCGTATCGTTTGAAGGTTAGTACTAAATAAAAATCATTTGGAAAAAATTCTAGTAACGCCATCTACGTGTCATCCTATGGACTTTTTGAATGGACTATTATATGTAATTATTTATAAGATATTTTAAGGTTATTAATCCATTTTTTTGATATATTGAGTTAACGATTTACACCCTATATTAAATTTCTTTCTATTACCTATCTAAAAATAAATATTTATCCAAAAACTTTAAATTAAATTTCTTTTATTTGAGAGAGAGAGAGAGGCGGGACCCATATTGAACCTCTAAATTTACAAAAGATTATTAAGATTCTCTATGAATTATGCACCTTGCGTCTATTCCATAAAATTTATAGTTATTTCCCGTTACAGCGTCAAAAAGGGAAAAAATTAAAAAATTAAGACCGCCATTGGGTAATATCTAAAAATATATTCATACAAAACACAGGATTTTTTTTACATTCATTTCAAAGTAGGCCATGAGAGTCTAAAGTGATGAATTTGGCAGATTGCGACGTTGTAGACGAAAAACATATAATCATATAGAAAAATATTGTAATAGTTGAACAAATATACTACAAGTGACAAATCTAATATTCTATTCAGAGTTACATCTTCAATATTAAGTGCGTCAAATAATTTAACACTCGTCGAGAAATTGACTTGGAATGAGATTGTGAATTTAAAATGAATCTGATAATTGATCAATGATTTATAAAATGTATTTTTAAATGGATTATGAGACTTGACCTATGTTTGAAGGCCTTTGTGCAATGAGCACACTTGAAAGGCGTCCCTTCAGTATGTGTTCTTGAATGCTTTGTGAGAGTAGATTTATCTGAGAAGCGTTTTTGACAGTGGTTACAGACAAAGGGCTTTTCACCGGTATGTATTCTTGAATGCGTAATGAGATGAGATTTATTTGAGAAGCGTTTTTGACAGTGGTTACAGACAAAGGGCTTTTCACCGGTATGTGTTCTTGAATGCATAGTGAGATTAGATTTATTTGAGAAGCGTTTTTGACAGTGGTTACAGACAAAGGGCTTTTCACCGGTATGTGTTCTTGAATGCTTTGTGAGATTAGATTTATCTGAGAAACGTTTTTGACAGTGGTTACAGACAAAGGGCTTTTCACCGGTATGTATTCTTGAATGCCTTGTGAGATTAGATTTATTTGAGAAGCGTTTTTGACAGTGGTTACAGACAAAGGGCTTTTCACCGGTATGTATTCTTGAATGCGTTATGAGATGAGATTTATTTGAGAAGCGTTTTTGACAGTGGTTACAGACAAAGGGCTTTTCACCGGTATGTGTTCTTGAATGCTTTGTGAGATTAGATTTATATGAGAAGCGTTTTTGACAGTGGTTACAGACAAAGGGCTTTTCACCGGTATGTATTCTTGAATGCTTAGTGAGATGAGATTTATTTGAGAAGCGTTTTTGACAGTGGTTACAGACAAAGGGCTTTTCACCGGTATGTGTTCTTGAATGCGTTAGTGAGATTAGATTTATTTGAGAAGCGTTTTTGACAGTGGTTACAGACAAAGGGCTTTTCACCGGTATGTATTCTTAAATGCTTTGTGAGATGAGATTTATATGAGAAGCGTTTTTGACAGTGGTTACAGACAAAGGGCTTTTCACCGGTATGTATTCTTGAATGCCTAGTGAGATTAGATTTATATGAGAAGCGTTTTTGACAGTGGTTACAGACAAAGGGCTTTTCACCGGTATGTATTCTTGAATGCTTTGTGAGATGAGATTTATTTGAGAAGCGTTTTTGACAGTGGTTACAGACAAAGGGCTTTTCACCGGTATGTGTTCTTGAATGCCTTGTGAGATGAGATTTATTTGAGAAGCGTTTTTGACAGTGGTTACAGACAAAGGGCTTTTCACCGGTATGTATTCTTGAATGCTCTGTGAGATTAGATTTATTTGAGAAGCGTTTTTGACATTGGTTACAGACAAAGGGCTTTTCACCGGTATGTGTTCTTGAATGCATTGTGAGATGAGATTTATTTGTGAATCGTTTTTGACAGTGGTTACAGACAAAGGGCTTTTCACCGGTATGTATTCTTAAATGCGTACATGTGGGGGGGAAGAGAAGATTGGCTTATTATTGAGGAAGCGTTTTTGACAACAAAGTTTCACGGAAATTATTCTCGAATGCGTAATGTGGTAGAGGAGCAAAAAGGATTCTTCACCTTGATGAATTCAGAAAGAGCAGGGATTGACGATGGTTACAGAAAAAAGAAGAGGAGACAGTGGTAAGACAATTTTCAATTTTTTTAAGGTAATGAAGAGAAGATCCATATGAGAAGCGTATTTGACAGTGGTTACAGAGAACAAGGGTTTTTCCACGGAATGTATTCTTAAATGTTCTGTGAGTTGAGATTTATACAAAAAGTGTTTTTCACATTGTTCACAGGCAAAGCCCTTTATCAGCAAATCGTGATTGAGCTTTGATTTTGATTTGCATCTCTCTTGACATTGTGTACCCCTGTCGAATTTTTGACCTGAATGAAGTAAAAAATGTTAAATATTTTTAATAATAGATTACATTGAATATTAAGTATTAAATTTACCTTTATTCAATAAAATGATATTCAAGTGTTTCTTGAATAGAGTGGATATTTTCATCTTAATGCATTTTTTCAGATGTTTTTCAAGAAATACTTCGCTAATGAACATCATGTTACAATAGCAACACGGATGAAGTGGCCCTGAAATACACCACAATAAAAAAGTCACTTGAAATTATAAACCCAAGTTTATATTCTAGAATTAAAAAAAAACATTTATGAATCTGGTAATAGGAAAAAAAGTCTGACAGAAAAAAAAAACTGAATTAATAGTTAATATTGAAAGAAACTTGTAATATTATTGTAGGTCTTACTTATTATGGTCCCTGCTATTTAAATGGCCTTCCCTCACAACCATACATAGTTCTATGATTTTTTTTATATTTAACGAGACAATAAATTTCTTTTTGAAATTTTAAATTTTATTTATTTATAACTTTAAAATAAATATTTATTATTCCTCCAGCAGAAAAAACCCTTTTTTGTTTTCTTCTTTATTATAAAATCATTCTACTCCTCTCAAAAAAAACCAACAAATATTTATATTATACATGAAGAGAATGTACAATTTATTCATTTGAAAATTATAGACAATATATTAAATATTAAATTAGACAAATAATACACCCGTCGGAAAATTAAATTATCATTATAATATATTTTTTAAAGAAAATCTTAAGAGGGTGTCATCTACTAGATCCGAGATGAAATATTTTATATTTAAATATTACAAATTAAATCGACTCAGAGTGCTAAAATTATCAATTATGGGCAATCTGATATATAATTAATAACAGACACATGTTGTAGAGGTTAATTAGTAGAATATTAGCCATTTGCAACCAAACTGGTATCATTCACATTAACGTTGTTATGGGTGAGCGGGGGTGGGTTCACATTGTTATTAATGTTTTAAGATTTCAACCGTCCACCATTTCCACCCCTTGGGGCTGAAGGCGTCAAAAACTAATCACTTCTTGTTTACATCAAACCTAAATTTTGTGGAAAATTTTATTGCAATCAGTTGAACCTTGCGGCCTGCAGCGCAACCACAAAATTGTGATACATACCCCCCCCCCCCCCCCCCCACACACCTATACCGGGTGAGTTTTTTTATCTTGAGACAGTCTTATAACTCAAAAACAGTGCATTATATGAAAAAAAAGTTTCAAATAAAAGTTTATTTATATCGAGTGGGGAAACTAAACTAGGCTATTGTTTGTCGACTCCCCCAAAAAACCCCCCCCCCCCCATTCTTCCCCCCTAGAACAAGCTTTTAAGGGTATTTCGAGGTAAACTTCTGTTTTTTAAAAGGAAACCTATATGTTTCTGTACATATTCTGAATCTACAAAAAAAAACTGAACAACTTTTATTAGAACTATTTTTTTATATGACATCAAAAAAAAAAAGAAATATTATATCAATTAGATCTCTAAAAAAAAACTTACTAATTATTTTTACCAATCATTCAACTTAATCATCAATATGATCAAATAATTAATTATTAAATAGATATTTATTAAATCGAAAAGTCACAACAATGAAAACAAGTGATTATAATGATCTTAAAACTACATTATACACCGATTTAAGAAATTATTTTCTACTTAACTGAACTACTTAAAAGTCTTGAGTTTAAAAAAGTCTATTTCTCGTGTCAATCTACTAGTATTGTATTATCACAATAAAAATGGAGTATTTTTTGTTTAAGACAGAATTGAAATGGTATTAATTTATGGTGAATGTGGAAAAAGTGTTAGGGGTTGCAATTGAAATGGATGGTGAGCGCTTTCCTGATAGAAATACACCCTCTCAAGCTTCATTTCATCGTATTGTAAATTTGTTTAAAAAAAAAAAAAAAACAGATAATGTAAAGGCTAGGAAGAAACTTTAAAAGGCCAAAATAACGAAATTGGAACTGGAATTCATCCAGAGGCTTTGCGATACATTCAAGAATGCTCTCAATTAATGATTAAATTATCAATTATTATTAAATTATTTATTTAATAATTAAATATTTGATCATTATTATTTGATAATTAAGTTGGAATGATTGTTAAAAATAAGTATTAGAATTTATTTTTGAGATTTATTTGATTTAATATTTTTTA
>JAKCPI010013718.1:0-11419 GCA_023213315.1 Euborellia annulipes
GATTTCATCAAATTTTTATAAAATTTGTAGGTTTTTTATTTTTGTTATGTTGGTAGATTGTAAATACTTCGTTTGGTATTCATTCGAAACGATAAACATAGGATTTCACCAAATTTTATAAAATTTTAGGTTTTTTATTTTTGTTATGTTGGTAGCACTTCTTCTTATCACGTTAATCTATTGTATTTCTATCTGAATGGATTTATCCTAAAAAATTGTTATTCCATTAGGGATGAAAATTACTAATATTATTAGATATGTTCCTAGATGACGTCATCAGGGAGCAAAATAGTCAAAATTGTCTTTTCGCCATGTTAAAAGATAGGACAAATTTGAAATTTTGAATACCTCTCAAAAAGTCACTTTTGATCCAAAAATGAAATTTTATATCAAAGGTATCAGGTTTTTGATAGTATCTATTGTATTTTAAATTTCATCCAAATCGGTCCAGCAGGGAAACCTGTAGCTTTGTCTAAAAATTTGAAAATTGAAGAAAAGAATGAAAAAAAGTAAAAAAAAGGAAAAATAAGAGATTAACTTTTGACCTTCCGAAATCGGCAGAATCCCAACTTTGAGCCTCTGCCATTCTTTTTGGGACTGGAATTTTTCCATTCGAAACGATAAACATAGGATTCTCACCAAATTTTATAAATTTTAGGTTTTTTATTTTTATTATGTTGGTAAGATGTAAAT
This sequence comes from Euborellia annulipes, assembly GCA_023213315.1. Classification (NCBI taxonomy): domain Eukaryota; kingdom Metazoa; phylum Arthropoda; class Insecta; order Dermaptera; family Anisolabididae; genus Euborellia; species Euborellia annulipes. Next base: position 694 of record JAKCPI010013718.1, read on the forward strand.
ACTTCGTTTGGTATCCATTCGAAACGATAAACATAGGAATTTCACCAAATTTTATAAAATTTTAGGATTTTTATTTTGTTATGTTGGTAGAATGTAAATACATCGTTTGGCATCCATTCGAAACGATAAACATAGGATTTCACCAAATTTTATAAAATTTCAGGATTTTTTTTTTGTTATGTTGCTAGGATGTAAATGACATCGTTTGGTATCCATTCGAAACGATAAACATAGGATTTCACCAAATTTTATAAAATTTTAGGATTTTATTTTATTATGTTGGTACGATGTAAATACATCGTTTGGTATCCATTCAAAACGATAAACATAGGTTTCTCTAAATTTAATAAAATTTTAGGTTTTTTTATTTTTGTTATGTTGATAGGAATGTAAATACATCGTTTGGTATCCATTCGAAACGATAAACATAGGATTTCACCAAATTTTATAAAATTTTAGTTTTTTTATTTTTGTTATGTTGGTAGATGTAAATACATCGTTTGGTATCCATTCAAAACTGATAAACATAGGATTTCACCAAAATTTATAAAATTTAGAGTTTTTTTATTTTTGTTATGTTGGTAGAATGTAAATACATCGTTTGGTATCCATTCGGAAACGATAAATATAGGGGATTTCGGCCTGAAATTTTATAAAATTTTAGGATTTTATTTTTTTGTTATGTTAGTAGCACTTCTTATCACGTTAATCTATTGTATTTCTATCTGAATGGATTTATCCTAAAATTGTTATTCCATTAGGGATGAAAATTACTAATATTCAATAGATATGTTCTAGATGACGTCATCAAGGAGCAAAATAGTCAAATTGTCTTTTCGCCATGTTAAAGATAGGACAAATTTGAAATTTTGAATACCCTCAAAGTCACTTTGATCCAAAATGAAATTTTATATCAAAGGTATCGGGTTTTTGATAGTATCTATTTGTATTTTAAATTTCATCCAAACGGTCCAGCAGGGAAACCTGTAGCTTTGTCTAAAAATTTGAAAATTGAAGAAAAGAATGAAAAAAAAAGAAAAAAAGAAAAAAAAAAAAGGAAAAATAAGAGACCTAACTTTTGACCTTCCGAAATTGGCAAAATCTCAACTTTGAGCCTCTGCCATTCTGTTTGGAACTGGAATTTTGTTTTTGAATTCGTGCTCAAAATAATCCTTATTTATTCTAGTTTAATATAAAAAAATTTGGCTCCGATATCTTAAAAACTTTTTGAGATATTCGCCCAGAAAGAGAAAAGTTTCTCAAAAAAATTTTTTCACGTCCCTATCTTTTATTAAGGATTTAAAATCATTCTTGATAATATAGTCTAGGGACGACTCGTCCATCTAAATGCAATGGGCCATTGGCATCTATTGGAACATGGGGAGGCGTAGCCACGGGGGGTTTGGGGGTTCAAACCCCCCCCCATTGGACCCAAGCCATGACTAGATATTTAAGCTCTATAATACAAAAATACTTTTTCTCTCTATATATTTCATATATAGGGTAAGAGAAAGTAGAATATAATAATTTTCTCTAGCTTAAAAAAAAAAAAAAAAAAAATTAAATAAAACGCAAAAAATTCGAGAAAATTCAGAATTTTTCCATTGAAAAGAATTGATTTTTGTTATGCTTTATAAAAAATTAAAGCCGCTTAAAATTGATTAAATCTCGCAAATGAAAAATAATAAAATTTATTATATAAATAAATTTTTTATTTTTTTTCTTAAAGAGGTCTGAGATAGGAGTCTGGTCAAAAGAAACACATAGAGAGACACCCCGGTATTTTAGGCCCATATACATAAAATTAAGAGATTTGCATTATTTATTGCCTGATACGAGTTGATTGAAAAGTTGCGGCACTTAATTAAGAAAGGGGGCGGGCCCGAGCCACCTCGAGGGGGGGCGAAGCGAAGGTGGGGTAAGTGGCCAGTCATATATCTCATCAGACGCCTTATACTGCCCTATTAGTCGGGGAGGGGGGGGGAGAAATAATCCTAAACCCCCCCATCAAAAAATTTCTTCGGCTACGCCTATGTATTGGAATGTCAACTAAATGGTAGTATTAAGAGTTTCTTTGCTTTCTTTTGCTTTTCACATGCTTCGGCGACGAGTCGCTCCCGCGACTCTTGATAAAATTTAAGGGTTTTTAATTTTGTTATGTTGGTACAATGTAAATACAACGTTTGGCATCCTTCAAATTGATAAACATAGGATTTTGACCAAATTTTATAAAATTTTAGGATTTTTATTTTTGTTATGTTGGTAGCAACTTCTTCTTATCATGTTAATCTATTTCTATCTGAATGGATCTATCCTACAAAATTTAATTCTATTAGGGATGATAATTACTAATATTAATAAATTTGTTCAAGTATGACGTCATCTGAGTGCAGTCAGAATTGTCTTTTCGCTATGTTAAAGATAGGACAAATTTGAAATTTTGTTGTCAGTCACTTTTGATCCAAAATGAAATTTTATATCAAAGGTATCGGGTTTTCGATAGTATCTATTTGTATTTTAAATTTCATCCAAATCGGTTCAGCAGTGAAACCTGTAGCTTTGTCTAAAAATTTGAAAATTGAAGAAAATAAGAGACTATCTTTTGGCCTTTCTCTTAACTTTGGACACACCGACAGACAGACCGTGTTGCGAAAACCACTTTTTGGCCTCACGGGTCGTGTATATCCATCATATAGGTAAGAGAAAGTAAAAAAGACAAGGCACTTGCGATCATAGGAAAAAGAAAATTGAAATCCGGAGCTAAAATAGGATAAATCATTATTAGCCCCCATTACCCTTTCCCCTTAATGCGCCATTACCTCTACAGCTCTCCTAGATCAAAGATTTCAAGCCTCCATTCTCTTATAAAATCCCAATGATCCTAGATTCGCCAGAATCAAATAATAAGGAAAAAATTATTATATATATATATTAGGACTATAAAGAAATTCGTGTGGTGAGTAGCAAAATTAAAAGTTGCTACATGTGATAATTTCATTGTTTTTTTTTAGTAATCAAAGAAGATAAACATTTTTTATTGGGATTTTAAAGCCTAGAATCATAAAAGTTTATTTTTTTTTAAACAACGAAATAATCACATGTAAAAAAAAGCAAAGATAGTTGATATGTTTATGAAAATTAACACTCTGGAAAATAATAATATTTAAGTAAATAAATATTTCTATAACTTTAGTGATAGATGGTTAAATACTTTAATAAATGAAAGAAAATAATAAACTAGTTTTCATTCAATAAATGGAAGTTCTTATTTATTTGATGACTCCAGGAATATTAATAGAATAGATTTGACAAGTATATCTATAAAATCCAATCATAAAGAGATTATAACAGCAGGCCATGTACCGAGCAAAATAAGAATAAAACAATTTCCTAAGAGAATTTATCTTAATTATTTACTAACTAGAATAGACACCTAATCAAAAATTAACAGAAAAAAAACCCTCGATTTTATGCTGAATCAAACACACTTAGGTTTTAGCTAGATGAAAAAAATGACACACAAAACACTTGCAAATCTGTTTAATTAAACCGAGTTTGAGCTCTTATGCATTATTATTTAATTGATAATATGTCAAAGAATATTAATGTTTGATAATCGAATTATTTTTAGAATAAATATTTAAAAAATAATAATAGCTTTCTAACCTCACTTGTCATTTTTTCATCACATTTAACATTAAAAATTGATTATTATATTTATTATATACGTAAAAACAAGTGAAAATAATTAAATATTTTTCAAGGAATTAAATAAATTCTACCTTTAAAAGTTGCAGTTTGCAGCCAGACAAGCCCAGGTCGTCAAATGCAGGAAAATCACTTTGAATTCACAACACACACATAAAAATAAAACTATAACGAATTATTATATAACTAAATGAATAACACAAATAAATAAATACTATTTAAATAATACCGAAAAGTTAAAAATAACACGGAACCGAGAGACAGATAAAAAAAAAGCGGGATCGTGCCGGCGCGAATTGCTCGATTCGCTCGCTGTCTAGTCAACTGCTACCAGCGCCACCAACACACATAGGCACAAACTCTCTCTCTCTCTCTCTCTCTCTCTCACACACACACACACACTCGCTCACGGTTGTATGTATTGGGCATGGTTAAAAAAATATTTAGAGGAAAATTTTAAAATTCTGGTGTGACTGGTCCCACCGGATTTTTTGTGTTGAGATATATTTAGTTTCCACCTATATATTAAAATTCAAGATGTAAAATTTATAAACATGGGAAAATATTTATATTTTGTTACCATGGCAACCATTTCTCCTATCTTTCCTATGAAGTACAAGAGTAAAGTGGTCTTCAGAAGATTTTAATGGCAAAATGAGAATATACATTTTATAGCGAATCTAAAAAAAATAATTGATTTTTGAATTGTAATCAAAATCGTTGAAGCAAATTTAGAGAAAATCGAAAAAAACTGAAAAAGTGCATCAGTAAAGTACTAGTACTCTTTGGTCGATTTTGTTAAAAAGCTTCGTGTCACGTCCCATGGGGATGCCTAACTTAAATATACAATTTCAACCTCCTAGCTCTTTTCGTTCTTGAGATATTTTGTTCACAGACAGACAGGCCATGTCGCGAAAACCACTTTTTTTGGATTCAGGGGACCTCAAAACGTGTATATCCATCAAAATCTTGACATCGAATTTTTGACATGAATCCAATACTTCTCTCTATATATATTAACATATATATAGAGGTAAGAGAAAGTAAAAAGATATTTGAAAATTTTTCAAAATTTCCTAAACATTGGGTTACCATAATGTATTAAGCCCAGTTCTGGGACAGACGCCTTTTGGGTGGTCTGGGGGATATGGAAAAATTTTTTGAAAATTAGGCACTGAAATCTGCGTTTATAGCTATCCTGAATTATTGAAATTTAAAGATTTAGGCTTAAAGGGCCCGGGCCGGGCCTCAAGAAAAAATTTCAAGAAAATGATTTTTTTTAAGCTCAAATCTTAATATTTCAATTAAAAATAAATCATTTTCTTGAAATTTTTCACTTGATTTGAGCGCAAAAGGCCCTGGGCCCCCTCAGAGGGCCCGGGCCCCGGAATATAGCCCCCCTGCCCCCCTGTCTGCGGCCCTGGGTAAGAGAAAGTAAAAAGTTGTTTTCGCAAAATGGTGTTTGTTCAATTTAAAACATGAAGAAATTAAGCTAGGAGGTTGAAATATTATATTTAATTTAGGCATCCCAATGAGGCGTGAAAATAAGCTTTTAATAAAAATCGGTCAAAAAGTACTAGTACTTTACTGATGTACTTTTAGAGTTTTTTTCGATTTTCTCAAAATTCGCTTGAACGATTTTGATTAAAAATCAAAAATCAATTTTATTTTTCATACTCTTTAAAACGTATATTCTCATTTTGTTCTCAAAATTGAATGAAGCACACTTTACTCTTGTGCTTCATAGGAAAAAATTATTTGTCATGGTAATCTTCTTCTTTTATATACCTATATAATTCTTCTGTACGTGTGTATGTGACTGAACTCCTCCTAAACGACTGAACCAATTATGATGAAATTTTCTGTGTATGTTTGTGAGAATCCCGGACAGGTTTTGTTTCACAAATAACAATAAGTTAATGAGTAATTAACCGTTAAAATAAGAAAAAAATAAAAATTAAGAGAAATAGTTGCCATGGTAACAAAATATAAATATTTACCCATGTTTACAATTTTTTTTATTTATTTACATTTTGAATTCTAAAATATCGGCGTAAATTTTTTTGTCTGTGTACCGGGAGAGTCCCGGAAAGGATATGATTCACAAAAAATCTTAAGTTCATGAATAATTAACCGTTAAAATAATCTCTATATATAAAAATGAAAAGGGAAGGCGAGTAAGGGGGGTCCAGGGGCGCAGCCCCCTGGCTAGACGGAAAGCCCCGCCGAAGGCGGGGCTTTGCGTCTAGTAAAATATAAATATTCTCCATGTTTATAAATTTTATATCTTTTTACATGTTTTGAGGTCCCCTTAGACACCTCCCTGGAGCGTGAAAATAAGCTTTTAAACAAAATCAGGTGTGCTGTTTGCCAGTCACAACACATTTTTTTGTTTATGATCCGTAACAAAGAATGTTATTTGTCCTAGGAGAGAAAAAGTTGATTTTACATTGAATTTTCAAAATTTCTCAAATGAATGATTCTGTCCAAAATAATTATTCATTAAAGACGATTATTTATTTATTTATTTGAACGTCCTGGAGATAAATTCTCTTAATTAATGCTATTCAAATGATTTTAAAACAAGAATTTATAAATCTCGAAATGTCATAAGACAGCGGAGATAAATAATTTTAATCTAAAAGAAATGAAATAAATTTTTTTTTTTCTCATTCACACTCACACTTACACACACATTCACACTGTCTTTTCGGCAACTCAGGCCATTTAAGACATTTACGATAACCGTTATTGATTTAATATACATATATGGGGTCCAGGCATTCTTATTTAAGCCATTTGGTATCCAATTGGCTTAAATAAAATCATCGGCCTGCCTGGGGTCCGAACCCGCGACGTTTGGTATATGAGGTTAGCACGCTAACCTCTACACCAAGCCCCGAGGGCGAAATAAAATTTGATATCACTGTTTACTTATTCATATTAAATGTTTCTTAAATTAGAGTATCAGCCCCCTAGCCAGACAGAAAGCCCGCCGAAGCCGGGCTTTGCGGATAGTTTAAAAACAAAAACTAGAGCCAACCGCCTTATTATCTTTTGTTCTCGTTTTGCATTTTATTTATGGTTGAAGATTTTAAAGAAACCACAATTAATTACCGACGATAACCAACCAGTTGTGGGATTCCATATGTGGTCTCAACCCAATGAGATTATCTTCATAATCCTTAAGAAGAATTAATTGTTCATGATAAAACAATCGCTCTTTAAAAATAAATGTTTTTTTTTTTCTCTCTCCTGTTAATGAATACGAAGAGTTAATACAGTATATTGCCTGGGAAATTTGTTTTTTCTTATTTAAAAACAAATATCTACCATAAATTCCATTTTTTTTTATATTCTTTGTTTTGTTTAAAAGTGTAAAGTGGCTGTTATTTATTAATCTTAAGCATGGACCATGCCCCCCCGGCATCCCCCTAGTTACGCCCATGCCTTTCCATCCCCTAACGCGTTACGTAATATGTGGTCAACCCCTAAGGTATTTATTTAAAATTTATATAATATTCGTTTATTTAATAAAAATTGGAAGTGCGGAGATTGCTAATAAAGAGAAATAAAAAAAAACTGTTTGAAAATTTTATATACAGATAAAAGGGAAAATTTCAGAGAATATAGAAGGATGATCCTTTTTATTTGATTGGTTGAATGGATGGTTAGATTAAAGAAAAAATATATTCTTAATTATTCAATTTTAGTTGCATGTGAATATTCTCTAGGAAATTCTAAACTCATTACAAAAAATCCGATGCGAATTGGATGCGCCGTTTCCGAGTTATAGACGTTTGATTTATCAGATATTTTATTCATTTCCAATGTTAATTATTTCCGGGCTCTTAAATTGACCAAAGGAGGGGAGGGCGGCGAGTTGCAGGTTCCCCACCCCTCCGCTCTGATTGTCGCCAGGCGCCCTCCCCTCGTTTCCAAGAAATATTATTTCCATGGGCGTAGCCAGGGAGGCAGGGGGGCCGTTGCCCCCCCCTGGCTGGTCCTAAAAATTAAAAAAAAAATATATATATATATTTTTCCCATTGGAAATTTTTTTTTAACACTCCAATTCACTACATTAATTTAATTTTTTTATTTTATTTAAATAAATAATTAATACTCTATGTAGAAATTAATTGCAAACCCCCCTCTTCGCCCTAACGAGGAGTTGGCCCCCCCTAACAAGAAGTCTGGCTACGCCCATGATTATTTCTCTTTTTAAAAATAATAATTTAATAGCTTTTAATTTTTTTTATTGGACATTTGGAAGAATTATAAAAATTGAACGAGAAAAAAAAATTAATTAAGCAGTCAGAGAATATTGCCAAATAAATGATATAGATATATTTAGTTAGATGTAAAATCTTTCAATTCTTCATCATCACATATTTATTTGAACACAAGCGATATTTCCATCTTGTATTACTGTAGGGTAGTTAAATATCAAAGTGTAAAATTTAATTTAGATGAAATGATTTGAGTACTACTTCAAACAATTTTCACAAAATATTACTGATGTACTTTTTAAAAGGGCAACTAAATAATTTTTTTTTTTTTTTTTTTTTTTAAACATTCACACTTTTTTCTCATTCGCACTCACACTCACACACACATTCACACAGTCTTTTCGGCAACATAGGCCATTTAAGACTTTGACGATAACTGTTGTAATATAATATTATCTATTATGGGTTCAGGCATTTCTATTTATTATTATTATTATTTATTTTCTCGCAACTAAATAATTGATTTATATGAATTTTAATCTAAAAGTAAAATATTTAAATTCTGTTACCATGGCAACCATGGGCGTACCCAGCGGGGGGGCAGCATCTCTTGATTGAGAACAAAATATTTTGAAATTTTATTTTTTTTTCTCAAAGGATTGAGTTCTTTATAGATAAATATGAATTCTTTTATTCTTATAGTTAAAAAAAGCTTCGAATAAAATTTTGTAAAAGCATAAAAAGATGAAATCAATCAATTTGTCAATAATTTCAAATGCTGGGAGAGCATCGATTTGTTTTTTCTAATTCGATCTGCGCCCAGAGTGCAGCCAGGGAGCCTCGCTTCACTCTCGTCTAGGCTTTTCTTCACGCGCACATTCGCTTTTCAAAAAGTTGATATATCTCTCTTATTTGTCGTTGGATTTGTGGAAAAATGCAAAACTGGTCTTTTCAATCAATTATAAAGCTATAGACATTTTTTTATTTAACTACGACCACATAAAATGGGGGTTTATTTATTGCCTTTTACATCTTTAAATTTTAACTGCCTCTTTCATTTTCTAATTTATTGTTTTTTAATTAAATAAACACATTTAGGCCTTGATATTGATTGAATAACTTAGTATATAAAATATTCAAGCAAAAACAATGAAATTTTAGTCTCAAAACATTCTGAAAATGATTAAAAATCGATTTTCCAAATTTATTTTGACATATTAATTCTTCAAAATTCAAAAATCAATTATTTTTTTGATGCTGTTCTCATTTTGCTTTCAAAATTGTTTAAAGACCACCATGGGCGTAACTAGAGAATTTGGCTGGGGAGGGGGCATGCGTCCATCTATCCTCCGGTGGTCATGGAAAGTCCCCCATTTTTTCAATTTTTCTTGGAAACTATTGTGCTGAGATCCAATATTCGAATCCAGTGCCTGCTAAACATTAAATATTTTTATTTAATGAAAAGTCCCGCACGGCCAGAATTTGAACAGGGATCTTCTTTGTTGAAGCGATATCCTAGTCCGCCACACCAGCGAGTCCCTAATATATTATTTTACAATTTTTATTTATTCCTATAATACAAGCGATTTTCCATAAAATTTTTATTTAAATAGTATTATTATTATTATTTTTTTTTTTTTTTTTTGATAGAGAGAACAGAATTATTTTTTCCCTCTCTATATATAAAACCGCGCCTATAAATTTGGTGTTTTTAGAGTGGAACTCTTTAATTACTCCAACTAACACGATCACGTACTTTGTTAATTTATATGTTTATTTTAATTCATTTATTCCCAGTTGCTCTGTTCTCTCTCCCCTCCCCATTCCTCTTTAACCCTATTGATTGAAATTTCACAATGTTTAGATTAGATTATTTATTCTGTAACCTAGTTCCGAAAAGGAAACATACGGCTTATTGTTCTATTTATTCGTTTAAAACATTTCCCTCTCTCTCACTCACTCTATTATTTGTGCATGTCAAGCACTCATTAGATTATGTTTACATTTCTTAGATGGTGGTAAGATTTTGCCCCTTATGGAATTCAACTGATCTAGAGATATTACAAAAGCCAGATGTATTAATTAAAACTTGCAAATGTTTTATGTACATAGTGAATTAAGGGGGGTGAAAAATTTACGTATTCCCTCTCTTTGAGGATCTTGTGACAGTACAATTAGTTGATTTGTTGAGTATGCAAAAATTTATCTCTCAGAGCGGAAATATTATTTTAAAAAAGGCAGGGGATGGAAAAGACGCTCGAAATCGATTAATCATTTCTGAAAGTCGACTTTTCGACTTCCAAGTTGACTTTTTAAAAACTATAACTTAGGAGATACTTAGTAAATAGTAAATATATTTATTTATAATATCAGATTTATTAAGTATTTAAACATTTTATTAAATTTAACACTCACGAATATTGTTTTTAATATTTTTATTAAAGAATATTCTATCCAGAAATTGCACGTGATATGGCACCGAACATTAAAATAAAATATGAAAGTTGAGTATCAAAATAAAACATTAAAATTGAGGAATTAAGAATGCCACATATGTTCACTAACCGATCTTAGAAAGCGTGTTGATTGGTGTGCTATGTCTAGGTTTTAAATGAAAGAAGAAAGTCAAACGTTACAAACTATATTACCATCGGATGCTAAGTATTGTAAGAAAATAGTCGAAGTCGTTCAGTGAGAATCGATTCTAATCGACTTGAAAGAGTTTCAACTCGATTCTAAAAGTCGGTTCAGTAAAAGTTCGATTCTTGATTTTGTCGACTTTTCCATCC